>JAABOM020079529.1:0-32553 GCA_011800125.2 Solanum clarkiae | reverse complement strand
AAGTCCATTAACCTTATTGAGGGGTTGGTACCTTGACCACTTTGATGGAGGGTGTTAAGTCCATTAACCTTGTTGAGAGGTTGGTACCTTGACCACTTTGATGCATGATGTTAAGTCCATTAACCTTATTGAGGGTTTGGTACCTCGATTACTAGCTAGGAGGTGCTAAGCCTTGGATTCCGAGTACTAGTTACTTGGTCTATGATGGTGGTCTCTTCTTATCTATGTAATATGTTTTATATAAGCATGTTTACTTCAAGCATCCTTCGTTCATTTCATATTTCTACTATGCTATCTGTTGATTATTATTATGCATTTTGACTATGTTGCTTATCTCTTGTGGCATTACAACCTACATACTTAGTACATGCAAACATAATAACACATACTCTACGCATACATGATTTTACCATGTAAGAGCTGGAGCTCCATTTGGCCATCCTCCTCCTCAACGTGTCTAGTTCGATTATCTCTCAAGCTTGTTGGTGAGTCCTCCATTTCGGGGACATTGGTCTACTCTTATGCTATGTATTAATACTCTCTATGTTTAGAGGTATTGTTGGACAAGTTGTGTATTATGCTTGAGCTTTGACTCATCTATGATATTTAAGTATTACTCTCTCATTCTCTCTCACTCCCTTAGTCCCAATTCCCCTTGTTATGTTTGTCCTTTATTCTCATTTTAATTGCTTCTGCGACCAAGCATGTGTAATGACATGCTATGAGGCTTGTTTGGGATTCCTTCAGGCTCCTTATTCATCGGTCACATCTAGGCCCTAGGTTCGGGGCGTGACAAAGATGGTGTCAGAGCCATAGGTTGTTAGATCCTCGAAGTCCAACACACTGCATCAATTAGAGTCTTGTTCATGATTATGTTGCGCACCAAAGCTATGAGTGAGAGGCTATGAGACGTTTTAGGAAATGTTTCCGTTATTCATATTCTAAGTCATTCTATAGAGTTAAAGTAAGTTTTTCTCCCCTAATGATTGTCCTTTGATCTGCTAGATCATGCCTAACACAAGGGAAAGAAGAGCTCGCACCCCTGAGGAGCAACAGACCCCTCCCGCTCCTCAAGTTCCTCAAGATGGGGGGCCGGTTCATGAAGAAATCTGATATGCTCTCACCTTGCTTGCATAAGTTATGGCTAACCAAGCCAACCAAGGGGCCCAAGCCCCTCATGCTCCTATCCGGAATCTCGGGTAAGAGACATTATAAGGATGAATTCGTTGGTATTCTATGGGTCAGAGGTTGATGAGGACCCTCAAGAGTTCATTGATGAGGTTTACAAGTTGTTGGCCATCATGGGTGTTAGGTCGGAGGAAAAGGCAGAGTTGGAAGCTTACCAACTCAAGGGGGTTGCTCAAATATGGTTTGATCAATAGAAGAAAGAGAAGGAGGCTGACAATGTGGTTCTATGGGAGGAGTTCAAGGCAGCATCTCTCAATCAATTCTTTCCACTTGAGCTTAGGGAGGCTAAGATGGTAGAATTAATGAATTTGAAACAAAGTTCCTTGAGTTTGAGGGAGTATGCTCTCAAGTTTAATAAACTTTCAAAATATGCTCCCTAATTCGTGGCCTATCTGAGGTCTAGGATGAGTTTCCTGATGGGAGTATCCCACATGGTGTGTGAGGAGGCCAGTCCGCTATGTTGATTAGTGACATGGATTTGGCCTGCTTGATTACCGATGCCGAACAAATGGAGGAAGAAAAGTTGAGGAAGAGGAGAGGTAAGGAGGCCAAGTGGGCTCTTGAAGGAAAGTTCAAAAGTCTCAAAGGTAGGGGTAGTGTGGTACTTTATGATAGAATCCCAAAATGTGGTAGATGCCATGATGGCCCATGCTTGAAGAAAATAAATGCTTGTTACAGTTTTGGAGAGGAGAGTCACAAGATAACAGATTGTCCTTATTGGTGCAAAAAGGGTAGAGGTGGTGATGTTTATCAAGGGGATGCTCCAAGATGTAATCGGTTCTATGCTCTTCACAGTAGGCAAGGTAGGGGAAGAGGTGCCTAATAATACCACCAGTATGTTAAAGGATTTTCTTGATGTTGTTGTGCATGCTTTGATAGTTTCGGGGGTTACTTTTCCTTTCATTGTTCCTTTTGTTGCTAGTAGGGTATGATTATATGAGTCTATTGTTACTAGAAGGGTTTAGGGGATGTTCATGTTCTTATTGCATAGGGTCTTGTCTTGTGATTTTTGTTGGACTTGGTTTGTTGGATTGGAGGTCTTGAGGTGGTTTGGCTACTTATATAGCATGCTTCCAGTGAGTGTAGGACTCGTAAGATTGTATTATGATGTCTAAAGTGGTCGACTTATTTGGTCAACTTCAATGGGCTAGTCACTTCTCTAAGAATGATTTATGGTTCGAATTTTGTTCCCCAAGTGAGGATGAGGATAGGTGACATCCCTAAGTGTCTTTTTGGATTAGTAGTGAGCATATTGAGTATTGTTGGAGTTGTTTGGTTGACTTATGCACAACTAGGTTTGTGGATTTTATGGATTGGGTCTTAAAACCCTACCTTGACATGTTTGTGGTGGCCTCTAGTAGTGGAACATTGATTTATTCAGAGATTGTGAACCCTTTTGGGGGTAGTGTTGGGAGTCTTAGGAGATGAGAGGTTGTTTCTAAATATGGTAGGTGTGAGTGGAGGACAATAAGAAGGTGGTTAGAACTCCTTAAGGATTATGATATGTGTGTGCATTATTTTTCCACGGTGAGGTTAATGTTATAGTCGGTACTCTAAGTAGACTAGCATGTGTTGATGATGGTGGCAAAGAGTGATTTGAAGGGGTCCATTGTTTGGCTAGATTGTGGCTTAGGTTGGAGGAAGTCGAGCATGATGGTGAAGTATTCTTGATGGTTCCAGATCTTCTTTGGTTGGAGAGGTCTAGTTGAAGCAAGCCTTGATTGTGCCTTATTAGAGTTGGAGATATTGGGTGAAAGAGGGTAAGGTGGAGCTTGTCTCCCAAGGGGGAGATGGTGGTTTATGGTACCAAGTGGGCTATGTATGATTAAGGTTGACAAATAAGTTTAGGGTCGTGAGTCCTTATATAATGTAGAGAGTGGTTGGTAAAGTTGCATGAGGGTGGAATGACCTATGGATGTGGTTATGGTTTGCCCAGTTCTTCATGCTTTTAGGTTGAGAGGGATGTGTTGGTAGCTCTAGTGTCATAAAACTCCTTGAGGTTGTGGGTGTTGTGGGGGACAGTTGGCATAGGAGAAGGTCCCGATGGAGATATTGGAAGGAAAGGTGGAAAGTTGATTAAAAAGGATGTGGTGCTCGTCAAGGCCGTTGGAAGAATCATCAAGTCTAGAGTGTCTCTCAGGGACCCGGAGTGGGCATGAAAAAGTGATATCCATACCTCTTTCATTCTGGTCAAGCTTATGATAACATGTATAACTCCTTTTTTTGATTTCATGTCTCATATTCCATCCCCTAAGTCATTTTCATGCATTCATGTTTACATTAAAAAGATTCATGGTGATTTTACACTTATGTTGAGATTTGTAAGATGGTGTTTTAAAGTGTATTGTTGCAGTCTTGTTAGGGCTAGCCTCTTTATGATTACTCTTTTCTTATACATTTCTTTGACACTCGGGGATGAATGTTTCCAAGGGGAAGATATTGAAATGAACCCAAAAAGTGCCCAAAAATATGCCTCGAAAATGTCCGGAATCGTAATTTCTATTTATCTCAAAGTCCGTGTATTATTTCAAAAATCTGACTTCATATTCTTGTTTAGGGGGTCAAGTTGAGTTAGCAAAGTCTCTAAACCTGATTTTAGAGTGAACCATTCACAATTTCAAATTTCAAAGTGTCGAATTCCAGTGAAGAATCCGTGTTACAGGCGCGACGCGCCTCAGTACATTTTTTGTCTAATTTTTCATGTTCGGTCCAAGACTTTTGGGTCTTGGGCCTAAGCTTTCCCATGCATGAAAATACCTATACTTAGCCTTATTTCACCCTTATGTCATCCAAGACATTCCCAAATACTCTCACAAACACTGACAGTATTTCATCTCCTAAATTCAAGTCTAAAAGTCATCCGGATCTAAGGATTTCCTCTCAAGCTTCAAGTCTTAATCTCCAATCTTCTTCAAGGATGCTCCAAAAGCTAAGGTATGCGGGTTTCTTTCATGGGTTCCTTTCATCTATGATGCCCAAGCTTCTTTTTACCTAATATTGCATGATTTAAAGTTACTCATGGGTCTTACTTATTATGAATTTCACTGTACACTATATTGGGGTTTATGAAATTATAATTGTTTTAGCATGTTTTGAGCTATGATCTAAGATCTATTGTGAGATTTGATGAAGAGTTTTGATCTATATTGCTTGAGGGTGTTACCAAGGAATTATTCTCAAGCTTCAAGTCTCCATTTCCAATCTTCTCCAAGGATTCCCCCAAAGCTAAGGTATGTGGGTCTCTTTCATAGGTTCCTTTCATCCATGATTCCCAAGCTTCCTTTTACCTAATATTGCATGATTTGAAGTTGATTTACTCATAGTCTTACTTATTATGAATTTCACTGCACACTATGTTGGGGTTTATGAAATTGTGATTGTTTCAGCATGTTTTGAGATATGGATCTAAGATTTATTGTGAGATTTGATGAATATTTCTTGAGGCTGTTACCAAGTATTGATTGATGGTTTCACATTGGATTGACCTGCATGTTTCCACTCTTGAATTGCATGGTTTTACACTAACACTACACACTCGCCCAGTGTTTGATAAAATTACGGGTTATGATTCTTGAGTTGTTGAAGGCCTAATGATTGGCACATGAGATGTATGACTTTATGATGATGAAAGTATGTTGCATATGTGTTAATTTCATGATAAACTTTTATACTGTTACATGTTGACCATAATCTTGTTGAGGGGTTGGTACCTTGACCACTTTGATTGAGGGTGTTAAATCCATTAACCTTGTCAAGGGGTTAGTACTTTGACCACTTTGATGGAGGGTATTAAGTCCATTAACCTTATTTAGGGGTTGGTACCTTTACCACTTTGATGAAGGGTGTTAAGTCCATTAACCTAGTTGAGGGGTTGGTACATCGATCACTACCAAGGGTGTGCTGAGCCTTGGATTCCCAGTACTAGTTGCTTGGTCTATGATGATGGTCTCTTCTTATTTACATAATATGTTATATATAAGCATATTTGCATCAAGCATCCTTCATACATGTCATATTGCTACTATGCAATCTATTGATTATTATTATGGATTTTGACTATGTTGCCTATCTCTTGTTGCATTCCATCCTACATATTTAGTATATTAAAATGTACTAACACATACTCTATGTTTACATAATGTTACCATATAGGAACCGAAGGTCCATTTGGCCATCTTTGTCCTCCACATTGCTAGTTCGATTGTCTCTCCAGCTAGCTGGTGAGTCCTCCATTCCGGGGACGTTGGTCTATTCTTATGCTATGTATTGATACTCTCTTGTTTATAACTACTTTTGACTATGAGGGTGAGGCCAGTTGCTTGTCTTGGGCCGCGGTAAGTATCTATATTTTGAGGTGTTGTTTGACAAGTTGTGTATTATGCTTGAACTTTGACTCATCTGTGATATTTAAGTATTGCTCTGTCTTTCTCTGTCACTCCCTTAGTCCCAATCCCCGTTGTTATGTTTGTCTTTTATTCTCATTTTAATTGCTTCCACGACCAAAAAATATGCTATGAGGCTTGTTTGGGGTTCCTTTGGGTTCCCAATTTAGCGGTCACATCTAGGCCCTAGATCCGGGGCGTGACGTTTAAGGTTAGTTAAACTATTGGCCAACATTAGTCCTTTTGTTTGGGCTTTATTCTTTGTTGGAATTAGACAGATTTGTTGTTAAGCCTTGATGTACTGTCCAAATACAATACATTTGATGCTTTAAACTTAGGATTTTGTGTGTTCTCAATGCGACATTTATGGTTTTTATTCGTTTTTGTATTTCATTTTATAGGAAAGTAGGTTGGCATGACTTTGAGTCAAAATTGCAGACTTTTTTGATTTTTGGTGACTTACGAGAGCCTCTACGAATCATATAGCATTCTATGAGTCGTAGAGGAGGGTTTCGTGACAAATTCAAATGAAGTATGATTTTTGAAGTTCAGCTATATGAAATCTCTATGCAAATCATAGATCAATCTTTGAGTTGTATAGAGGTTTTTATGAAGATTTCCAGTGAAGGACAAGTTGATGCGGGTGAACTCTGTGAGAGTGCAATACGATTAGTGAATCAGTCTATGACTCGTAGAGTGGATTCATGGTAGTAAACTTCAATATTTAAGAAGCTAAATATGAAACACCGATTATAGCTCGTGGAATCCTCTACGAGTCATAAATAGGTTTCATGGGGTCCACCAATTAGTTTTTCTATTTTTTAGAACTTAATTATAATTATTGTAAATAGTATTTTTTAGGTAATTTTTGAAGAAAGTACAATAGAGAACATCATTAGAGAGTACTTTTAGGGTATTGTACTTGGAGACCTCAATTTGGAGAAGGATACACTTGTGAATTAATTTGATCTTATATCTTGTGATTCTCAATCAATATTGGATTTGCTTGATTCTCTATTCAATTATGTAAGTATTTAATTATGTTTTCTCAATTTGTGATTTCTTCATCTACCCATAGCATAAGTAACTAAATCCACAATTTGGGTTTGTGGGAACCATGAAGATCTAACCAAATAAACTCGGGTAATTTGCAATCCATGGGATAGGTATTTGCATGTATTAATCAATTCGCTTTATTTTGCATGATTTCTAGGGTGGCCAACATTAGAACTTGCCTAGTGTTACCTTCCAGATCCAGGTGGTAATGAATAGGAAAAAAGATTGATTAATAGGATACAATGATGTGTTCTCGTCTAATCAACCCAACTAGACCAAGAGGAGGTTGACTGGGACTATAGGTAATGGTTAGTATTTCACTCTATGGAGATGGGCCATCACATAGCCAAATTTACCTCTCACCTAGACCAAAGGTTTTGGTGTAGTTAAATTACTATCCTGCATGCTATACTCTAGTCAAGAGTTGGGGTATCTGGTGATATTAAGTTTTGGTGAATCATGGAGAATACAATACCGAAGTTTCTCTCCTTTATTCATTATTTCCTGTAGTAGCTAGTTTATTTTTTTTCTTGTTGAATATTGCAAACCCCCCCCCCCTTCAGGGAATTGTGTTGGTTCATTACTTGAATTGCTTATTAATGAATTTTCTTTGAGTCTACAGATTCCCTTGGGTTCGACCCTAACCTTGGTTAGGTTTTATATCTTGATAACGACTACTTTATCCTCTAAAAGGTGGTGTAACTTGGGTGACATCAAAGATTTTGGTGCCGATGCCGGGGAATACGGCTAGACTTAAGTTGATTCATTAGAGTAATTTGAGTGTTATCCTTAGTTCTCTTTATTTGACTTTTGTTTTTATTTTTTTTACAAGGTATACTAGTAGTGTATGCCCAACACTTGGAGTCAAGGTAATCTCTTAACTCCACTTGATCCAGAGATCCAAAGAATTACTAGAAGAATGGCTCAAGAAATGCCAACAACGCGGCCAATGTAGCTCTGAACCGAAATGATCTGGATGAGAATCCACCTCCTTTGGAGAACATTTCACAACCTCAGGAGTTCAACAACAATGCTCACCAATGGAATCAGTATAGGTTGAACCCCATGGATATGGATGTGACCAGGGCTACTGTATTGCCGCCACTACTAGCTGACACAAAATTCATAGTTTCTAGTAGGTTACATCAGATGCTGCAGAACCATGGGCTATATGCGGGCTTACCATTAGAGGATCCACATAGCCACTTGCATAATGTGACATTTGCTTGTAAGAGTGTGATGGGGACATAGAATCTGTCTATGGATATTGTGGGACTTTGTGTTTTCCCATCATTTCTTCTGGGAAATGCTATGTTATGGCTATCTGAGCTCCCACAGATTTCAATCACATGTTGGGAAGATTTGCGGAAGGCCTTTTTGGAGACGTAGATCGAAGAAGCTCAAATTGAAGGATCAAATCAACAACTTTTAGCAACTTCCTAGTGATTTGAGTTCTACTTGGGAGCAGTTTACTAAGTGTTTAAGGAGTGTCCCCAACCACAAAATAGTTGATGATGCCTTAGTGGATATATTCTGCCGTGCCCTTGATGAGAATAGTCAGGCTTGTGCTGACACTATTATGGGGGGCATGTTTCTAGATCAACCATTTGCAAGGATTGTCGTGCATATAGAGCAAGTGGTCAATCTGAATAGTGCATGGGGACAACAGGATAGAGCTTCTATGAGGAGTTCATGTGTTGCCAATGTTGGATTAGAGCAAGATAAGACCAATGAGGAGATTATGCAATAAATTGCTCAACTTCGCGCAAGCATGGATATAATCAAGCAAAATCAGGAATGACTAAATGCGATAGTTCACCAACCTCCACGTGCACCCATGTATGAGGAACCTTATCTTGAGTAGGAAGGTTGTTTTGTGAGTGATCAAATGGGGGGTTTTCGGACCAATGCCCAAGGGTCTAATCAAAACTATTAGCGCCAAGTTCAAGGACACCAAGGTTGAAACTATGATAGAGATAGAGCTTATAGAGACAACCGAGGTGGTTATTATGATAGAAACAGGGTTCCAGAAGTAGATTGGGGTAAAGGAGATGGTTTCAGAACTTCTCCATACGTGTCACCACATTACCAAGACATAGGTGCAGGTAATTTTAAAATTGAGGAGACGTTTAATCACTTGATGAAGAAGGCCGAGACATAAGATGAAACTCTAAAGGGAATGAAATATGATATTTCAAGTATTAATCATAAGATAGACTCTCATCTTGTGTCTATTAAACAACTTGAGCAACAATTTTATCAAGTGTCAAGTCAGTTGAATCTACGTCAGAAGCGTACATCGCCTAGCAATGCGATGCAAAATCCAAAGAATGAAGGGCAATATATGGTGGTTACTACTAGAGGTGGCAAGAGTACTATTAATCCTACTATGCCGGTTGAGGTAGAAGATGTTCGTGAGAAGATAGCTGCATATAAGGATGTGGTTGAAGGAGAATATTGTGTCAAATATGGGGTGAGTGAAGTAACTAAAGAGCCACAGAAGTTTAAGCCCGTCCTAGGGCCTTCTCCCCCTTCCCCCAAAGACACAAGTAGAGGGAGGAGGAAGGCAAGTTCAAGAACTTTCTCGCCATGCTTAAACAACTATCCATCAACATCTCTATTATTGAAGATTTGGAGAAAATGCCCGGTTATGCAAAGTATATGAAGGATTTGGTTACCAAAAAGTGCACTATAAGTCAGGAGCTTTCTCAAGAGATTCAACATTGCAGTGTCATCACTATTAATTCCTTGGCTCAAAAGCATGAAGACCTAGGTGTTCTCACTATACCTTGCACTATAAGTGATGTGGAGTTCATAAGGGCACTAT
Source organism: Solanum clarkiae (assembly GCA_011800125.2). Classification (NCBI taxonomy): domain Eukaryota; kingdom Viridiplantae; phylum Streptophyta; class Magnoliopsida; order Solanales; family Solanaceae; genus Solanum; species Solanum clarkiae. Next base: position 23,100 of record JAABOM020079529.1, on the reverse strand, counting down.
GTTATTTAGGTGCTAGTATCAATTTGATGCCTGTTGTAGTTTATAAGAAGCTTGGATTAGGAGCCCCTACCCATACTAACATGCGGTTACTAATGGCGGATCGTACGGTGAAGAAGCCTACAGGGATACACTATGATGTGTTGGTAAAGGTGGAGAAACTCATATTCCCTGCACACTTTGTGATTCTAGATAGTGAGTTTGACTTTGAAGATCCTATTATTTTAGGAAGGCCTTTCTTAGCTACCAGTCGCACCTTGGTGCATATAGAGAAGGGCCTACTGAAGTTCAGATTTTGGAAGGATGAGGTCATGTTCAATGTGTGTCAACAAGCTAGGAATGACAATGATGTGAGAGTGCTTTCAGTTATCAAGACTTTAAATTAATGGTGCTAAGCTAGAGGTACCACTTGAGATAAGACTGGGTGTAGACACTTTTGGAAGTAGTATTGATGAACTTCGACAGTGATGGTATCCCAGATTATGAGGAGATGATAAATGCTCTAGGAGTGTCTTTTGGTCCAGGCACCAAACTAAGCTAGAGCTAGACTTGCAAAATCGAGAGTCACCACCCACAAAGCCATCCACAAAAGACCACCAGTGTTAGAATTGAAAGAACTTCCAGCATATTTGAAATATGCATTTTTTGGAGCTAACAATACTTTACCGGTTATAATAGCTATAGATTTGAATGATGAGCAAGCGAATGCCCTTGTAACAGTACTTAGACAATTTAAGAAGGCCATCAGATGGACTATTGCAGAAATTACTGGTATCCCTCCTGGGGTATGTACACATAAAATCCAGTTAATCAAGGACTACAAGACAAGCATTGAGCATCAAAGATGCCTAAACCCTCCTATGCAAGAGGTTGTACACAAAGAGATCATTAAATGGTTGGATGCATGTCACGACCCAAGCCTAGGGCATAGACGTAACATGGAAGATAGGGAACTTCAAGGGACACCAACCCTTTTAAGATATCATTACACAACATGGTTGTAGAAGCAATTATAAAATAATAGATAGAAAAACGGGAAATACAGGGATAAGGGATATCTTGATACCATAGAAAGATAACAAGCCAACAATGTAGCATTAACTTATCATAAGGTTCCAGCACCTCTAATACATAGATAGGAGAGGGGCCAAGACAATCTCTGTGCTCACTGTCATAGCCATAAGTTTCCAACATAAAAAGAGTTAATACATAGCATAAATCAAGAGAAATATGTCCTCGGAGTTGAGAACTCACCAACTTGCTCTGGGAGAAATTCTACTAGCCAGGTGGAGGAGGAGGATGATCAAGTGGATCTCCAGTTCCTACATGGTAACATCATATAGGCATAGAGTATGCATTAGTACGTTTGAATGTACTAAGCATGTAGGATGCAATGCAACAAGAGATAGGCAACATAGGCAAAATGCAATATCATAGGCAAAGGATAGCATAATAAAAATATGGAAAGTATGAATGATGCTTGAAGTAAAACAAGCTTATATAGGATGTATTACATGTGAAGAAAGAGACCATCATCATAGAACAAGAACCTTAGTATTTGGAATCTAAGCATGCCACTCGCTCGGAAGGTGGGTGAGGTATCTACCCCTCATCTTTGTTAGTACGGGATTTCCACAGTCTGACAAGGTGGATAAGGTATATACCCCTCATCTATGGTAGTATGGGATTTCCATCACCCGAAAAGGTGGATGAGGTATATACCCCTCATCTATGGTAGTACTAGATTGCCCTCATCTATGGTATGATCACTTGTAAAACTATAGTTAGTTTCCATGAAATCAACAAATTCATAGATTACTTTCATCATCATAAAATCACTTGACTCATAGCCTATATAATAGGACATCAATAACTCAAGAATCCTTAACAAGACATTCTATTAAACATTTGGTTGGTGTGCAATGCTAGTGAAAAATCATGCAATTCAAGAGTGAAATCATGCAAGAAAACTTGAAGCAAATCAACCCACCAATACTTGGTAATGCATTCATGTAATCTACATTGAAACCCATTATCAAATCTCAAAATAAATACTAGATTCATAGATCAAATCATGCTTAACAGTCATACTTTTATGAAAACATAGTTCTTAGTTAAAATTCATAGTAAGTAAGACCCATAAATAAATCAACTTAGAAATATGAAATTTATGTAAAAAAGAAGCTTGGTCACCATGGGTGAAAGGACTCAATAGTTGAAACCCACACACCTCAACTTTCGAAAATTCCTTGATGAAGATTGAGATGAGAACGTGAAACTATGAATTCGTTAAGATCCAGAATGAGTTTTGGCACTTGAATTTTGGGTAAAATATTTGTCTAAGTTTTTCGAAGAGTATTGGGGAATGTCTTGTATGAAAGGTGAAGGTGAAACATGGCTAAGTATAGGTACTTTTATGCATGGGAAGACTTAGGCCCAAGACCCAAAAGCCTTGAATCGAGATAAAAAATAGTCAAAAAAATATACATCTGCGCGCCCTGGTTGCGTCGTGCCAGGGGCACGCAGAGCTCACTGGAAATTTCATTTTAGGAAATCCAAATTTTGATATGATTGCTCTTGAATCGGGGTTAGACCTATTCCCACTCAATTTGGCCCATGATCAAGGATAAGAAGTTAAATTTGTGACATTATGCACGGATTTTGAGATATATAGAAATTACGATTTTGGGCACTTTCGAGGCACATTTTTGGCACTTTTTGGGGTCGTTTCAATATCTCCCCCTTGGGAACATTCGTCTTCAAATGTCAAACAAGTGTACATAAGAAGAGTAATCATGAAAATTTCATCCCCAACAAGAATGAAACAATGCACTTAAACACCATTTTCAAAATCTCAACAGAAGTGTCAAAATTACCATGAACTTGTTAACATAAACATGAATGCATGCAATTACATGAAGGGTTGATACATGAGACATGATGTCACATAGTAAACTTAAAATTAGTACATTAAGCTTGAGTAGAATGGAAGAGATAGGGATGTCACTTTTGCATATCCGCTTCGACCTCTCATATGGCACTTTCTACTTGTTAATTCCTCCAAAGTACTTCAACGGAAGCTACATCCTTGTTCCTCAAACTCTTCACTTGTCTATCTAAGATCTCTATTGGAACTTCTGCATAAGTCAAGTTGTCTTCAACAACACCCATAACATCTAATAGGATAACAGCATTCAGGTCACCCACATATTTCCTCAACATGGATACACGAAAGACCGGATGAACCTAGTCCATTTCACTAGGCAACTCCAACTCATAGGCTACCTTACCAATGCTACTCAAAACTTATAAGGACCCATATATCTTGGAATCAATTTACCCTTCTTACCAAAACAAACCACACCCTTCATTATTGATACCTTCAAATAGACCCAATCATCAACCTTAAATTCAAGATCACTTATCCTTACATCGGCATATGACTTTTGACGTCTTGGGGCTGTTTTCAACCTTTCACTAATCAGCCTTACCATCTCCATAGACTTCATGACCAGATCCGGACCCAAAAATGCCATTTCCCCTACCTTAAACCATCCAAATAGGGACCTACAATGCCTACCATAGAGGGCCTCAAATGGAGCCATACTAATGCTAGAATGATAGTTATTATTATCAGCAAAATCAATCGGAATATGATCATCCCAACTACCCTTTAACTCCAAAACACAAGTTCTAAGTATATCCTAAAGAGTTTGGATAGTTCTTTCGACTTGGCCATCAGTTTGAGGGTGAAAGGTCATACTAAGCTTAACCTTGGTATCAGACCTCTTTGGAAAGACCTCCAAAAGTGTGAAGCGAATTGAGATCCATGATCCGATATGATAGACAAGGACACCCCATGCAATCTAACCAACTCATGAATGGAAAATTTAGCACAGTCTTTGACACCATAAGTAGTCTTAACAAGGAGGAAATGAGCCAACTTTGTCATTCTATCAACTACGACCCAAATAGAATCAATACCTTTTCTAATCTTAGGCATTCCAACCACAAAATCCATGCTACTTTCCTCCCACTTCCAAGTAGGAATCTCTATGTCTTCGGTTAGGCTACCCAGCCTTTAGTGTTCGGCTTTGACTTGTTGGCTGCTGTGACAACCGGATACAAATTTGGTAATGTCTTTCTTCATACCTCCCCACCAAAACACATCCCTTAAATCTCTATACATCTTGGTAGAACCGGAGTGAGTAGAATAGGAAGAATTATGATTTTCATCAAGAATCTTCTCTCTCAAGCCATTAATATTAGGCACACACAATCTACCTTGGTACCTAAGGGCACCATCTCCCCCTTCGGAGAAAACCTCCACCTTGCCATCTCTCACCAAGGCCTTTAATTCTAACAAGGAGGGGTCAATATCTCGCTTTGCTTTTACCTCATCAACAAAGGAAGATTTTGAACCATCAACAACTACAATACCGCCATTATCAACCTCTTCCAACCTAACCCCCAATCTAGCCAACCGATGAACCTCTCTAACCACCTCTTTGCCTCCATCATCAACATGAGCTAGGATACCCATAGACACCCTATTCAAAGCATCGGTCACAACGTTATCTCTATAGGGATGATAATTCATACTCATATCATAATCCTTAAGAAGCTCTAACCACCTTCGTTGTCTCAAGTTGAGATCTTCTTGGGTGAACACTCATTGGAGACTCCTATGATCAGTAAACACATCAACATGCACCCCATATAAATTATGATGCCAAATTTTTAAAGAAAATACCACGACAACTAATTCAAGATCATGAGTAGGATAATTCTTTTCATCCAGTTTGAGTTGTCTAGAAGCATAGGCTACCACCTTACTATTTTGCATCATAACACAACCCAAACTAATTCGGGAGGCGTCAATACACAACAAACCCTTCCAACTCTTTCAGTTGAGACAAGATAGGAGCGAAGATAAGCTTATCCTTCGAGGTTTAGAAACTGCTTTCACACTTATCAGACCACCCAAATTTGTCCTTCTTTTATGTCAGCTTACTCATCGGAGAAGCAATAGAAAAGAACCCATTCAGAAATCTCCAATAGTAAGTCGCTAAGCCCAAGAAGCTTCTAATGTCTGATGGGGTCAATGGTCTAGGCCAATTTCTATTCACCCTCGTTTTCTTAGGATCCACCTTAATACAATCCCCCATCACCATATGACCTAGAAAGGCAACCTCTTTCAAAAACAATTGACACTTCTCATACTTAGCATACAACTTCTCTTCCGTCAATCTTTGTAACACAACCTTCAAATGACCCACATGCTCCTCCTCACTATGGGAATAAATCAAAATATCATCAATGAAAAGCACCACAAACAAATCATGGCAGGTTCTAAAGACCCTATTTATAAGATCCATAAAGATAGCTGGTGCATTGGTCAACCCAAAAGACATAACTACAAATTCATATTGTCCATACCTAGTCCAGAAGGACGTCTTGGGAATGTCACACTCCCTCACTTTCACTTGATGATACCTGGACGGAACATCAATCTTAGAAAAGTGACTAGCCCTTTGAAGTTTGTCAAAGAAATCATCAATCCTTGGTAGAGGATACTTATTCTTTATGGTGACCCTATTAAGTTACCAATAGTCAATGTACATTTTATGAGACCCATCTTTCTTCTTCACAAACAATACCGGTGCACCCCAAAGTGATTGGCTAGGCCTAATAAAGCCCTTATTGAACAAGTCGCTCAATTGCTCCTTCAACTCCTTTAACTCCGCCGAGGCCATATGGTATGAAAATGACCCCAATAAAAGTTCCCAAAAACGTGCCTTGGAATTGTCCAGAATCGTAATTTTCATATATCTCAACATCCGTGCATGATATCAAAAATCCGACTTCATATTCATGATAGGGAAAAAATTGAGTGGGGAGTAGCTCTAACCCCGATTTTAGACCAAACGAATCACAATTTCAGTTTTCCAAAAATTGATTGCCAATGGGGTTTCTGCGCCCCTGGTGCGATACGCAAAGGGAGTGCCTCAGTGTATTTTTTGTGCAGTTTTTCATTTCAGTCCAAGACTTTTGGGTCTTGGGCCTACATAGAACATAATACATGTGTAGGGAGAGACAATTATTAGTGCATATCCAAGGCTTACCACCCCCTTGGAGAGGTAATGAGGTATGAACCCCTCAATAGATTGATGAGGTACAAACCCCCCAACATGGATGATGAGGTACAAACCCACCAACATGGTTGATGGAGTACAAATCTCCCAACATGGTTATCAAGGTACAAACCCTTTGATATGGTTGTACGGGTTTACCATCTCTCGACCGAGGGGATCGAGGTAGAAATCTATCAATAGGGTTACCCGAGCCTGCAACCCCCGGAGTGAGGCTTGGTAAACTCCCAACACTATAGACATAATCATAATGTACATTTCTTTCATCATCATATAGTCATTCAACTTATAAAACATGCATTGGACCTTTAATTCCTCAAGAAATGATCATCCAGACATTTTATCAAATACTTGGCGGGTGTGTAGTGCTAGTATGAAATCATGCAATTCAAAAGTTAAATCATGCTCAAAAATTCAATGTAAAATCATTAATAGATACTTGTATCACTCTTAAGCAATATACATCAATACCTTTCATCAAATCTCACAATAGATCTTCGATTCATAGCTCAAAACGTGCCACAACAACCATAATTTCATGAAACACCAACATAGTGTGCAGTGAAATTTATATTAGATAATATTCATGAGTAAATCAACTTTAAATCATGAAATTTTAGGTAAAAGAGGTTGGATATCATAGGTGAAAGGAACCCCTGAAAGAAACTCACATACCTTAACTTTGGAGAATCCTTGAAGAAGATTGGAGATGGAGACTTGAATCTTAAATAAGAATCTTAAGATCCGGATGAGTTTTTGAGACTTGAAATTGGAGATGAAATAGTGGCTGTGTTTGAGTGAGTATTGAGGAATGTGATGGATAATATGAAGTATAAATATGGATAAGTATAGGCATTTTCATGCATGGAAGAGCTTGGGCCCAAGACCCAAAAGACTTGGACTGAGATCAAAATCACTGGCAAACAAATACACAAGTCTGCGATGGTTGCGCGTTGCGAATCGATTTTGGAAATCAAAATTGTGGGAAAATAAAATTGTGATTCTTTTGCTCTAGGTTAGACCCATTCCCCACACAATTTGACTCTCTGAACAAGAATATGAAGTCGGATTTCTGATATCATGAACAAATTTTGAGAGATATGAAAATTACGATTTTGGTCACTTCTGAGGCACATTTTTGGATACATTTGGGGTCGTTTTAGCAAATTACTTGGCGAGTGATATCGTGCCATAGGACTTAACACACATCAATGTAGGAATTTTATGCATCATGTGAGGAAGTTCTTTTGGGATGACCCATACTTATTCTATGTATGTGGTAATGGGATTTTTCATTGCTGTGTTTCTGAGGTCAAAATGATGAGCATACTTGAGGCATGTCACTCATCATTGGTGGGTGGACATCATAGTGGGATTTGAAAAACCCACAAGATTTTACAATGTGGGTATTATTGTTCTATTATCCACCAAGATGCCCATGACTATGCCAAAGCTTGTCATAGGTGCCAAAGAGAAGGTGGGGTTACTCGCAAGCATGAGCTCTCTCTAAATTCTATTTTGGTGCTTGAGTTGTTTCATATGTTGGGGATAGATTTCGTGTGACCATTTATTAGCTCACATGGAAAGAAGTACATTTTAGTTGCTGTGGATTATGTATCACAGTGGCTGGAGGTCGGGGATCTACCTAACAATGAGGGTAAAAGTGTCACAACATTCCTGAAAAGGAACATCTTCTCGAGATTTTGTACTCCTTGGGCTATCATCAGTCATGGAGGTTCTCACTTCTGTAGTAGACTTTTTAAAGCTTTTATTGAAAAGTATGGAGTGAAACATAGGTTGGCGATGCCTTATAATCCCCAAATAAGTGGACAAGTGGAATGTCAAATAGGGAAATTAAACAGATTTTATCGAAGACTATGAATGCAACCTGAATAGATTGATCATGGAAGCTGTATGATGCATGATGGCCATGCCGGACTGCATTTAAGACTCCTATAGGCATGTTCCCATACCAACTTATCTTTAGGAAGGCATGTCATTTGCTAGTGGAACTTGAGCATACAATAATATGGGCATTAAAGAAGTCGAATCTGGATTGGAATGATACATCTACCTCTATATTGAGCCAACTCAATGAGCTTGATAATTTCGATTGAAAGCGTGTGAGAGCTCAGTCTTGTATAAGCAAAGATTGTAAATACAACATGACTACCGCATAGAAAACCGCCAATTCACACTAGGGGACTTGGTGCTACTCTTCTATTCTAGAGTAAATTTGTTCCTTGGGAAGCTCAAATCCAGATGGTTGGGACCCTTTTAGGTAGAATGCATCTTTAATCATGTGACCACTGAACTAGAAAGACAAAATGAAGGTACTTTCAAAGTATATGGTCAAAGAGTCAAGCCTTGATCATGGGGCCATTGAATTGGAAAGACAAAATGGAGGTACTTTCAAAGTATATGGCCAAAGATTCAAGCCACACCTTGGAAATGTGGAAGAGATCAAGACGGTTGGAGAATGGGATCTTGAGGAAATCTGAGTACTCATGATAGCTATGTCGTGCCACGATAATAAATCAAGCACTTCTTGGAGGCAACCCAAGGTTGACCATGGCGCTTAGATGCTGAGGTATTTTTTCTGACCCGTACTTATTCTATTTTTGCTTGATTTAGTGCATTAGGGATAATGCACATCTTATTCGATGGGTTGTCAGTAGTTATGGGACTTAGTGAAGTCTCAGTAGCTTATGGTTCATAACTACCATAAATATTGAACCCGAGGTTTTCTTGCTTGTGTTCTTTTTTCTTATGTGTCACGAGCAAAGCCTAGGGCCTAGACGTGACACAGCGCAAGGGGAACTCAAAGGGACCCCAAGGAAGCCTCTTAAAATATCATTACACATCCTTGGTCATGAAAGCACTAAAACACAACAAAAATAGAGTAAAATAAGGACAACGGGACTAAGGGACAACTTTCATAACATAAGCATCAAGAGCCAAGAGAGAGTCATAGCTTATAACATTACACATGACATGTCCAACAACACCTCTACTACATAGATAAGAGGGGGGCCAAGACAAGCAACCAGGCTCACTCTCATAGTGAACTTTTACATGAAAGAAAAGTAGTCTTAGAACATAACATGAAACAATAAGAAACATCCCCGGAATGGAGGACTCACCAACAAGCATCAGTAGAATCGTACTAGCCACGTGCATGGGGGATGCTCAAGCAGGGCTACAGATTGACATCATGTAGGCATAGCGTATGCATTAGTATGTCTAAATGTACTAAGTATGTAGGATGCAATGCAACAAGTGACAAGCACCATAATCAAAATTTATAACTTAGGCAATGACTAACCATATAGCAATATGACATGTATAAATAATGCTTGAAGTAAAACCATGCTTATATAAAACTTAATCCATGCGTAAGGAGAGACCACTTTAGTGAATATCCAAGGCCTACTACATCCTTGGAGAGGTGCATAAGGTACAAACACCTTCATGTGGTTGATGAGGTACAAACCCCCCATCATAGTTGATGAGGTACAAACCACCCAACATGGTTGATGGAGTATAAAACCCCTAATATGGTTATCAAGGTACAAACCCCTCGATAAGGTCACAAGGGCCTGCCACATCCCGAGCGAGTCGATCTAGGTATAAACCCCTGAACATGGTTTCTTGGGTCTACAACCTCCAGAGTGAGGCTTGGTCATTTTCCCCATAGCATGGAGATAGTATCATATACATGCATTCCTTTTCTCATTATATAGTCTTTCAACTCATAAGACGTGCATTAGAAGTTCAATTCCTCAAGAAATCATAATCGAACATTTTATCAAACACTTGGCGGGTAAGTAGTGCTAGTGTAAAACCATGCAATTCAAGATTGAAAACATACTAGAAAATTCAGTGTAAAACCATCAATTGAAACTTGGTAACACCGTCAACAAATATACATAAAAACCTTCACCAAATCTCACAATAGACCTTAGGTTCATAGTTCAAAATATGCTAAACCAATCACAAATTTATGAAAGCTCAACAGAGTGTGCAGTGAAATTCATAATAGATAAGACCCATGAGTAACTCAACTTTAAATCATGCAATTTTAAGTAAAAGGAAGCTTGGGTATCATAGGTGGAAGGAACCCATGAAAGAAACCCACATACCTTGACTATTTGGAGAGTCCTTGAAGAAGATGGGAGATGGAGACTTGAAACTTGATTTAGAACCTTAAGATCCGGATCAGTTTTGAGACTTGAATCTAGGAGATGAAATATTGACCAAGTGTTTGAGTGGGTATTTGGGAATGTCTTGAATGATATGAGGGTGAAATAATGTTAAGTAAAGGCATTTTCATGCATGGGAACATTAGGCTGAAGACCCAAAGCCTTGGACCGAGATTGAATGACTAGGAAAAATTTACACTGTGGCACACCCTTGGCGCATCACGCCAGGGGCTCCAAAAGCTCTCTGGAAATTGATTTTTGGGAATATAAAATTGCAATTTGTTTGCTCTAAAATTAGTGTTAGACCTATTTACCACTCAATTTGACTTTCTGAACAAGAATATGAAGTCATATTTTTGATATCACGCACGAATTTCGTGATATATGGAATGATTCCAAGCACTTCCGAGGCACATTTTCGGGCACTTTTTGGGGTCATTTCAATATCTCCTCCTTGGGAACATTCGTCCTCGAATGTCAAAGATAGTATATGAGAGATGCAAACATGACACTTTCAGCCCGCATAAGGATGCAACAATGCACTTAAACATCATTTCAAAAATCTCAACTTAAGTGTAAAGTCATCACGAACTAGTCAATTTAAACATGAATGTATGCTATGATATGAACTCCATACCTTAGGCTTGAGTGGAGTGGAAAAGATAAGTGTATCGCTTTTGCATATCTGCTTTGTCCTCCATAGTAGCAATTTCAACTTGTTGGTTTCTCCAAACGACCTTAACGGAAGCAACTTTCTTGTTCCTCAACCTCTTCACTTGCCTATCCAAGATCTCTACTAGAACCTCTTCATATGTAAAGTTTTGTTCAACTACCCCCACAACATCAAAAGGCACAATGGCATTGGGATCTCCCACACACTTCGTCAACACAAACACATGAATGACCGGATGAACCCATTCTATTTCTCTAGGAAAATCCAACTTGTAGGCCACCTTACCAATCCATCTCATCACCCAATAAAGACCCATATATCTAGGGCTCAACTTGCCCTTCTTACCAAAATGGACCACACCTTTCATGGGTGACACCACCAAATAAACCCAATCAAAAACCTTGAATTCAAGATCCCTTCTCCTCACATCGACATAAGACTTTTGGCGACTTTGGGTTATTTTCAAACTTTCTTTAATCATCCTAACCTTCTCAAGAGCCTCCATAACAAGATTTGGTCCCAACATAGCCACCTCTCTAACTTCAAACCACCCAACCAGTGATCTACAACATCTACCATAAAGAGCTTCGAAAGGAACCATACCGATGCTAGAATGATAGCTATTGTTGTATGCAAACTCAATCAATGGAAGATGATCATCCCAACAACACTTAAAAATCCAATACACAATCCCTAAGAATTTCCTCAAATGTTTGAATAATTCTTTTTGCTTGGCCATCCGTTTAAGGATGAAAGGCCGTACTAAGCTTTACTTTGGTTCCAAGACCTTTTTGGAAGGACCTCCAAAAGCGAGAAGTGAATTGTGCACCACGATTTGATATAATGGACAAAGGAACCCCATGCAACCTCACCAAGTCACAAAATGTACAACCTAGCATAACCTTCAGGCCCATATGTTGTCTTAACCGGTAGAAAGTGAGACAATTTTATCATCCTATGAACGACAACCCATATGGAATCAAAACCATTTCTAGTCTTGTGCAACCTAACCACAAAATCCATATTAATCTCTTTCCACTTCCAAGTAGGAATCTCTATGTCTTGGGTTAGTCCATCCCACCCTTGGTGTTCAGCTTTAACTTGTTGGCAACTATGGAAATCGGAAACAAATTTTGCAATGTATCTATTCGTGCTTCCCTACCAACATACCTCTCTCAAATCTCCATAAATTTTAGTAGACTAGGAGTGAATTTAATAAGAAGAACCATGACCCTCATAAAAAATATTTTCCTTAAAGCTGTCAACACAAGGCACACATAATCTACCTTAGTGCCTAAAGGCACCACCTCCCCCTTGGGAGAAAACCTCCACCTTTCAAGATCTTGCTTAACTTTATCCTCATAAACCAATGAAGATTTAGAACCATCAACAACACCACTACCATTATCAACTCCTTCCAACCTAACTCCCAACCTAGCCTACCGATGGACCTCCCTAGCCACCTCCTTGCCACCATCATCAACATGAGCTAGGCTACCCATAAACACCCTACTCAAAGATCCGCCACAACATTAGCCTTACCCGGATGATAATACACACTCATATCATAATCCTTAAGAAGTTCTAACCACCTTCTTTGCCTCAAGTTAAGATTCTTTTGAGTGAAAACATATTAGAGGATCTTATGATTGGTGAACACATCAACATGCACCCCATACAAATACTGATGCCATATCTTCAATGCAAATACCACGGCAGCTAATCCAAGATCATAGGTAGGATAGTTCTTTTCATGCACCTGGAGTTGCCTAGAAGCATAGGCTATAGCCTTACCATTTTGCATTAGAACACAACCCAAACCAACTCTATAAGCATCATAATACATAATAAATCTCTCTAGCCCTTCCAATAGTGACAATATAGGAGCGGACACATGCTTATCTTTCAACGTTTGGAAGTTTCTATCACACTCATCAGTCTATACAAACTTAGCCTTCTTTTGAGTCAATTTTGTCTTAGGAGAAGCAATAGAAGAAAACCCATTCAAAAATCTCCGGTAGTAACCTGCTAAGCCCAAGAAGCTCCTAATATCCGACGGGGTCAATGGTCTTGGTCAATTTCTAATCGCATCCGTCTTCTTAGGATGTACCTTAATACCATATCTCGACACCACATGACCTAGGAAGGCAACCTCCTACAACCAAAATTCACATTATGCATATGTAGCATACAATTTCTCTTTCCTCAACCTTTGCAACACTACCCTCAAATGACCCATATGCTCCTCCTCATTATGTGAATAGATCAAAATGTCACTAATGAAGACCACAACAAATGAATCAAGGTAGAGTTGAAAACCCTATTCTTAAGATCCAAGAAGACAGGAGTTGCATTGGTCAACATAAATGACATCACAACAAACTGATAATGCCCATATCTAGGCCGGAAGGTTATCTTAGGAATATCACACTTCCTCACCTTCACTTGATCGTAGCCGAACCGAAGAACAATCTTAGAGAAGTGGCTAGCCTCTTGCAATTGGTCAAACAAATCATCAATTCTTGGAAGAGGATACCTATTATTGATAGTGACCCTACTAAGTTGCCAGTAGTCAATACACATTCTATGAGACCCATCCTTCTTCTTCAAAAACAACACCAGTGCACCCTAAGGTGATTGGCTAGGCCTAATGAAATCCTTCTCTATCAAGTTCCTCAACTGTTCCTTCAACTCCTTTAACTTCGCCAAAGCTATAGGATAAGAGGGAATAGACATAGGTTGAGTATCGGGAAGGAGGTCAATACCAAAATATTTTTCCTTTTTGGGAGGAATATCAGGAAGGTCTTTTGGAAAGACATCAAGGAATTCATTTACAATCGGAACAGACTCCATGGGAAGGACTTTGGACTCCACATCCCTAACCCTCACAAGGTGGTAAAGACACCCCTTAGAGATCAACTTATGGGGTTTAATGAAAGAGATGAACCTATTCTTGACCACCATATCACTACTTTTCCACTCAAGGATGGGTTCATTTGGGAATTGAAATTTGATCCTACGGGTTCTACAATCAATAGAAGCATAGTATGCATCAACCAATCCATCCCAAGAATTACATCAAAATAAAGTATGTCTAACTCAACAAGATCACAAGCTACTACTTTATGCAAAATGCCAATGGGACAATCTCTATAAACCTTCCTAGCAACAATAGATGCACCAATAGGAATAGATACCTCATATGGCCTACATAACGATTCAGGTTCAACATGGAACTTTGGCTACAAAAGGGTTAACAAAAAAAAGAGTGGCACCTAGATCAATCAATGTATACACATCAAAAATTAAAGATTTTTAACATACCGCTGATAATGTCGGGCACCTCATCTACCCCTTGCCTCCCATGCAAAGCATAAAACCAGTTGTGCCATGGGGCACCATCTTATCGGCCACCTCTCCCTAAAGGAATTGCATTAACACCTTGTAGATGAACCTCCTTACCCTTGTTGCGATTTCGAGGGCAATCCAACATCTTATGCCCAACTTCTCCACACCTATAACATGCATTACTATCCCTCAAGCATGGGCCACTACGACCCTTACCACATTTTGGAAACCCACTATTTGGAACCACACCTCCAATACCTTGAGACCTTGGAAAATCAGTGGCAACCATCTTTTGAAATGCATGAGATGACCCTTGGCCTTGATGGACCTGACCACCCCTTCGACTATGGAACTTCCCCTCAAAATGGGCCCTCTAGGCCTCCTGACCCCTTCTCTTCCTCAATGTTTTCTCCTCCATTTGCTTGGCATAGGTCATCAAGTGGAAAAAATCCATATCACTGATCAACTTGGCAAACCGACACTCCTCACTCACCAAGTCAGAAACACCCATCACAAATTTGTTCATCCTAGACCTTGAGTCGGCCACCAAATGTGGAGAATATTTTGAAAGTTGGTTGAACGTGAGGGCATACTCCTTCACACTCATAGACCCTTGTCTCAAATTCCTAAATTCCACCAATTCAACCTTCCTAAGCTCAAGAGGGAAGAATCAATTATGGAAGGCCACCTTGAACTCTTTCCAAAGTAGCATACTGTTGACCCCTTTCTCCTCTTTCCATTGATTGTACCATATTTGTGCTACCCCTTTGAGTTGGTAGGCTGCCAACTCCGCTTATTCGTCTGACCTCACACCCATGATAGCCAAAATTTTGTAAACCTCATCAATGAACTCTTGAGGGTCCATACACATCTTTAACCCATGGAATTCCAGGGGATTCATCCTTATGGAATCTCTCACCCAAGATGCCAATGTAGGAGCACAATGGGCTTGGGCCCCTTGGTTGGCTTAGTTAGCCACAACTTGTGCAAGTAAATTGAGAGTATCTCGAAGCTGTCCATTAGCCAGTTTCCCCTCGGGCGTGCAAGCTCTTCGCCCTTTTGTGTTAGGCATGATCTAGCATAACAAAGGACAATCATTAGGGGGGAAAACCTTACCTCAATTTCTATAACACGACATAGAGTAAGAAGAAGGGAAACATTTCCTAAATGCCTTAGAGTTTCTTTTCTCATAGTTGTAGTGCACAACACAACTATGAACAAGACTCTAATTGACACGGTGTGTTGGTATCCGAGCATGTAACAACCTAGTGCTCTGATGCCAAGTTTTTCAAAACCCAAGCCTAGGTCCTAGACGTGACACAGCACAAGGGAAAATCGAAAGGACCCCAACCAAGCCCTTTAATATATCATTACACATCCTTAGTTGCGAAAGAAATAAACACAACAAAAATAGAGTAAAGTAGCGACGATGGGGCTATGGGACAACTTCTATATCATAAACATCAAGATCCAAGAGAGAGTCAAAGATCATAACTTTACACATGACATGTACAACAAAATCTCTACTATATGGATAAGAGCGAGGGCCAAGACAAGCAATCGGGCACACCCTCATAGTCAACACTTACATGAAAGAAAAGTAGTATTAGAACATAACATAAGACGAAGCAATATCCCTAGAATGGAGGACTCACCAACAAGCTTGAGTGGAATCGTACTAGCCACGTGGATGGGGATGCTCAAGCGGAGATCCGGTTCCCATATCGTGACATCATGTACGCATAGAGTATGTGTTAGTATGTTTAAATGTACTAAGTATATCGGATGTAATGCAACAAATGATAAGCACCATAATCAAAATGCATAACATAGGTAATGAATAGCACAACAATATGGCATGTATGAATGATGCTTGAAGTAAAACCATGCTTATATAGAACATAATCCATGTGTAAGAAGAGACTACTTTAGTGAATATCCAAGGATTTTCACCTTCTTGGAGAGGCGCATGAGGTACAAACCACTTCATATGATTGATGAGGTACAAACCCCCAATCATGGTTGATTGAGTACAAACCAACCAACATGGTTATAAAGGTACAAATCCCTCGATATAGTTGCATGGGCCTACCACTTCTCGAGCGAGGCGATCGAGGTACAAACCCCTCAATATGGTTACCCGATCCTACACTCTCCCGAGTGAGGCTTGGTCATTTTTCCTACAACATAGATCTTTTTTCATATACATACATTCCTGTCATGCCCAAAGTCTCAATAGGGCGGACTGGCACCCGTTGCGGATAAGGCTTGGGAGAACCAACATGTATCCATGCGCTTTCTATAAATATTATAAGCGATTTCTACATTTTACATGCCTTTAAGAAAATAAACAGTGATAACAAGCTAAAAGGAAATGCATATGGCTAGGATGTTAGGGCCACAGTGTTTAAAGTACGAGATATAACCATACTTTAATTCACATAGTCTACAAAGACTTTAGATAAGGAAAAGTATCTGATAAGGGTCGGGATAGGCCCCGCCTTGACTAACTGTATAATACAAAAATATAAGCTCCAGACACACACAAAGCTCTGAAGCAACCTGGAGCTTGGTAACAGTAGCCGGATATCCTATACTCCTACTGGGGAGGTCTACTAGTACCTGTACCCACAACATGAAATGCAGGTCCCCCATAAGGGACGTCAGTATGAGATAATGTACTGAATATGTAAGGCAGGAAATACTGTATATGAAGTAGCAACTCAGATGAAACTATGCACTGGTGTAGGATAAGAGACCACACTTAGTTATACTGTGGGAGAATATATTTTATGTTCTTTTTATTACTTTAACTTTACTGTATAATCTATGCACGACATGTAATACAAATGACCAGCTGATCTGTGTTAAATCTATATCGGGATTGACCCTGGCTATTATGATTGTCACTTGGTGGTGGCCAACATTAAACCCCGCCTACTATCACTAGCCCGACTAAGGTAGTGACGAATTAGAAAAGGGAAGTAGATGATAGGATTCGACTGATGTGTTCTCGTCTAATCAACCAAACTTGACCAAGGGGAGGTTGGCTAGGATAATTGGTAACAGTTAGTTGGCACGCCATGGTGGCCGACCAAGCGCCATGGTGAAGTTCGACCTTCACTTTCAAAAGAGGGTGGAAAGAACCTAAGTTACCATCCGGCAGGTGAATTTTCAGTTGTAGTTATGTTACCTAGTGTAATCGAGTCAACGAACCATGGTGAACATAATTTCCAAGTTGTCCCTAAAACTGAGTATTTCCTTGCGACTTAGTTTAGTGTTTATTTCACTTTGTTTTTGAATCACAACCCACCCATTTAGATATTTTAGTTATTTATGCTTGAAATGATTAGTAGTGGATTCTTGTAGTTAAGTCCCGTATTCCCTATGGATTCGAGCCTAACCTTAAGTTAGGTTAATTACTGATAGCGATTGCTTTCCTATTGGAGCGTCAACATCATCAAAAAATTATGGCGTCTTTGCCGGGGAATACGACTAGGTTTTGACTTGAATTCACTATTAGTTAGTTCTAGTGTTGATTTGTAGAATCTCCTATACTTTACTTTTTTTTTTTGTTGTTTGATTTTATTTGTAGGGTGTACTAGGTTGTATGCCCAACATAAGGAGCCAAGATAATCCCTTAGCTCCAATCAATTTGGAGATCCATCGACTTCCAAAAAGAATAGCTCAAGTGAATGAAGATATCAAAGTTAAGGAGGATATGAATACAATAAGGATATGGGAAGAGAGAAAGAATCTAGAACAAAGGGTTAACATGCCACAACTCAAGGACTTCAATAAAAACGCTTATAGATGGAATCAATATCGATTGAACCCTATGGCAATGGGTATTACCGGTGCCATAGTACTGCGTTCTTTACCGGTAGATATTAAGTTCACTGCATCGATTGGATTTCTCCAAATGCTACAAAACCACAGACTATAATCAGGACTACTTTCGGAGGATCCCCACCATCATCTCCAAAATGTGGTGTTTGTTTGAAAGAGTATCATGGGGTCACAAAACCTTTCTCTTGATATTATTAGTTTAAGAGTGTTTCCACTGTCGTTGACTGGTAATGCAGCTGTATGGTTGTCCGAGCTTCCTTACGGTACTATTACAAGTTGGGCTGAGATTCAGAGAGTATTCCATGAAAGATATTTTACAAGATGTAAGAAGTTGAAGCTCAAGGACCAAATCAAAAACTTTGAGCAATAGTCGGGTGACTCTATTAGCACAACATTGGAGAGGTTTAATAAATGCTTGACAATGGTCCCAAATCACAATATTGTTGATGACACTTTGGTTGAGATTTTCTATTGGGTACTTGACGAGAATAGTCAAGCTTGTGCTGACACAATCATGGGAGGCATGTTCCTTGACCAAGCTTTTGCATTGATTGCTGTAAGGATGGAGTAAGTGGTCAAAACAAATAGAGCATAGGGTCAATGAGAGCGAGGTGCGGTGAACCCTTCTTGAGCAGTCAATACCAACAATTAGCAAGAAAAGGTAAATGAAGAGATCATGGAGCAACTTGCTCAACTTCGTACAAGCATGGACTTGGTTTTAAAGAAAAACCAAGAAAGTGTCAAGGCAGACACTCACCAACCTCCGAAGGCTCCCATCTATGATGATCCATTCTTTGATGAAGATGCATGTTTTGTAAGTAACCAAGCGGCGGGTTTACAGAACAACCCCAAGGGTCTAAATCAGACTATGAGAGGCATGGGTCCGGGAATCAAGGTTGGAACTTCAACCGTGATGGGGTCTATAGAGACAATCGAGGTGGATACTATGAGAGAGAGAGAGTGCCTGATGCCGAATGGGGAATAAGATAGTGCTACAAGAATGGTACTTATGTGCCATCTCAAAATTGTGATGCCGGGTCAAGTAACTCAAGGATTGAAGAGATTTTTGAAAAGTTATTAAAGAAGGCCGACCACCAAGATGAGACTTTAAAGGGAATGAAAGTGGATATTCAAGTATTAACCAAAAAATAGAGTCTCACTCGGTGGCAATTAAGCAACTTGAACAACAATTTGGGAATGTTTATTCACAGTTGAACCAACGCCAAAATGGCACCTTACCAAGGAATAAAGTAAAAACAACCCTAAAAATAAATGATATTGCATGGAAGTTATGACTCGGAGTGGCAAAAGCACCGTAGATCCCCCTATACCAGTAATTATGGGTGAAGTTGATAAGAAGGGTCTTTATGGTGAAGTCGTGGTTAAGGGAGAAGATCCGAAGGTTATTGGGACGCAACAAGAAGAGGTAAGGGAGCACGAGAAACTGAAATCAATTCCCAAAGCCTCTCCTTTTTTCCCTCAAGGGCTTAAGAAAAAAGAAGAAGAGGTAAATTCAAACACTTTCTCTAGATGTTGAACCAACTCTCCATTGACATTCCCCTTCTAGAAACTAGGAGAAGATGCCTGAGTATGCCAAGTATATGAAGGATTTGGTGACCAAGAAGCGCACTTTGAGCGAAGAGTTCTCACAAGAACTCCAAAAATATAGTGCAATTATGACCAAATGCCTTTTGCAAAAATGAGAGGACCCAGTTGCATACACCACACCTTGCAATAGTGGTAATGTTGAGTTCGTAAGAGCATTGTGTAACTTAGGAGTGAGCATCAACCTAATGCCTCTTGCTGTATTTAAAAAGCTTGGCATTGACACTCCCACCCCGACAAGAATGAGGTTACTTATGGCGGATCGAACCATTAAAAAGCCGGAGGGAATCCTTCTGAATGTGCTTGTTAAAGTTGATAATTTCATCTTTCCCGTGGACTTTGTGATCTTTGATTAGGAGGTTGATTTTGAGGTGCCCATCATCTTGGGAAGACCATTTTTGGCCACTGGAAGAGCTCTAGTGGATATGGATTCAGGTCAACTGTAGTTTCGGTCAATGATCTCAGAGGTCATGTTCGATATTCGTCAATCCATGAAGTAGTTGGACAAGTACAAGAGTGAGGTATGGACCTTTGATTATATTTGATGAAGGACGATGACAAAGTCGAGCCATGACGTTAAACAAGGCATTTCTTGGGAGGCAACCCAAGCATTGTTGATAATCATTAGTTTTTTAAGTGGTTTTGATTGATTGAGATTCTTAGGTAGAAGATATGAGTGTGTTTTTAGTTGAAAGAAATTGATGCTGTTGTAATATTTTGAAAATTGTTGTGTTTGAGACTTGGTTTTGTAGACAAAGATCAAAGAGTTGAAAAAGTGAGAAAATGGCACTGAGAGCAACTTCTACGAGCAGGCCTACGATCCATAGTCATCACTACGACTCATAGTCATGCCTTGTGGAGGGAATCAGTGAGTATCAGAAGTTGGCACATACGCTACGAGCCAATCTTACGACTCGTATGATCCCCTACGAGTCGTAAATAGGGTTCATTGTGCCCAGGTATGATTCCTAAATTTTTGCAAGTATTGGGTCTGCTGTGAGACTAACACCTACGAGTCATAGGATAGCCTATGACTCATAGTCGGGGTCTCGTATCCTCGATCAGCAACTTTTTAAATGATGAACCAGTTTTTATATAAAAGGGGTCAACATATTATTTGACCCCTAATTTCATTTTATAACCCTAAGTCCGGTGATTTCCCCCTAAACGCATCCTCATAATTCTCTTTTTTGGCCAAAATCTCATCTATCCATGTCATTTTTCGGCAAGGATTCTGGTGAGGTCACTATTTCATTGGGTTTTGGCATGCTTTTTATTTCTCTTTGCTTTGGTTACATTTCCCGATAAATCGGTAAGCCTCATGGTTAAATTTAGCAATCTTTTATGGTGAACTTATTCCTTGGATGAGTGTATGCTTTCTTTAACTATGTAAAATCATGCCATGTGCTGATTTTTGATCTAGACATGAAACCTAGGGTTTGGATGCTTTGAAAAGTTTTGTTGTGATTCAAATCTTGTATGGAATTCTTGATTGGGAGATTGTGAATGCGAAAATTGTTGATTCATGGAATGTAAGGCTTAATTGTTGCCCAACCATAGTGTCAACTATTGTCGGAATGGAAATTTACGAGGAGTGGGTGTGTTTCATATGTCTTAACGTGTTGGACTGGATTGAAATGGCCTAAATGGTATTTGCATCTTTATGGAATGTCTAGTTGATGCAACACCCCACACCTTATAATAATAGTACAATTCAAATTAAACATGACATGGTTTGGTCAAATTAGAGCTAAATTTTAAAAGTGCTTGAATCTTGTGTTAATGGGCTATATGTGCGTCTAACGCTTAAGAGGGTCGATTGTATACATGTTTTGTGTCGAATTGAGGAGAGTACGACCTTAAATGAAGTGAAAGAATTGAGGTGTTTGTATGACTTAATAAGCTAGCAGGTGAGTCACCTACTTGCTTGGCTTAAATTTTGTAGCTAAACGGAGACAAGGATCGACGTTGAATTTGTCCAAGTTTGATTATGAGTAAAGTTCGTGTTAAGAGTGTAATTTTGGACCATGTTTTAGCATAATATATGGGCTACATTTTCATCCCAAGAAGTATAATAAAAAGGGCCCAAAGACATCACAACACACTTAGCAAATTGGGCCCAAAACTAAGTGAAAGCTGAAAATAGGCAGCCCAAGTCCATCAAGTTGGTGCTCCAAAAAGGCCCAAATTTGAGGGCCAAGCTGGTGTGTAAGCAGCTTGATATTGTGTGGTATAACATGGTAAAAATTTAAATGGATGGTCGGCCAAATACCCCTTTATAAAGGGCTCCAAAGCAGCTCCACAATTCATTTCTCACTTGAACTCACAAAACATCAGATTGCTCTCTCTACCTTCTCTCAACTTTTCACAACTTGGTGAAGCAGCCAAACGACTCTTTTAGGGTCATTAAGAAGACTCTAAACATTGAAGACAAATGTAAGTAATTATAGTGGTGTATTTAGTATAGTTTCATCAGGAAAAACAAGAGATAGATACTAGTTATGCTTGCTGAAATTGTTGGGCAGATTCTTTGCAGAAAGTTGCTGCACCTTTTCCTTTTATTTTGGTGATTTATCTATGGTTTATGAGTTGTATTATGAAGAGAAATTAGTGTTCTTAATATGGTTTGATTTATAAACATCACCCTAAGGTTGCTTCCCTGATTTTGGTCTCATTTAACAAGCGCGTTTTATTGTGTTATCTTAAGCGTCATGTTGATTAGAACTTGCGGGCTGTTGTACATAAGGCTATTAGGTCACGTCCTTCATGACTTATTGAGTGATGTGATAAGACTGTTTTGGGCCTGTTTATATGTGTAGATATTGCTGGAACAGTCTGGTTAAAGTTGGAATAGATTTGGAGTTGTCGACATCGAAAGGTAGCGAAGGAAGGTAACATTATGCTGTCCATTTTTAGATTGTGTAGAATTGTGATGTGTTATGGTCTATGGGATGTTGTAAGACTTTTGTGTCATTCAAATAGGATTTAAATGATGTGTATATGCTAATGTATATTGGAAAATACGATTAGAGGCAGAAAACTTAAAGGAATACACTCGGGTTTATAAACACCCGCTTGCTGTCCATGTATTGTTTTCTTATGAGATTGGGATGTCAAGGTGTATCTATTAGCTATTAATGCTATTTTTACCACCTACTATGTTGTAGATAAGTATTTGGAGTAAGGAAAGGTTATCACGAGGTAGTAACAAGGTCATACAACGAGGTATGTAAGGTTACTTGATTTCGTATCACTTGGCATGAAACATAGATCT
>JAABOM020079519.1:0-32555 GCA_011800125.2 Solanum clarkiae | reverse complement strand
CCTTCTTAGTCAATGGGGCACAGCAGGTTCGGCATCTACTACAAAAGAGAGAATCCACTTCAGATAACCACATCTCTACTAGGCAGCGTGTGGATGGGTAGCCTAGCTCATATTAATGGTGGGGGCATGGAGGTAGCTAAGGAGGTCCACTGGTTGTCAAGATTAGGAGTTAGGTTGGAAGAGGGCAATTATGGTGGTGTTGTTATTATTGATAGTTCTAAATTTTCATTGGTTGAGGAGGTGAAAGCTAAGCAAGATCTTAACCCCACTTTGTTAGAATTTCAGGCATTGGTTAAAGATGGTAAGGTGAAGGTTTTCTTCCAAGGGGGAGATGGTACCTTTAGATATCAAAGTAGGTTATATGTGCCTTGTGTTGATGGCTTGAGAGAAAAGATTCTTGATGAGGCTCATAGTTCTTCTTACTCTATTCACCCCGGGTCTACTAAGATGTATAAAGATTTGAGAGGTGTAATGGTGGGGAGGTATAAAGAAAGACATTGCCAAATTTGTTTTCGGTTGTCGCAGTTGCCAGCAAGTCAAGGCCGAGCATCAAAGGCCGGATGGCCTAGCCCAAGACATAGAGATTCCTACTTGGAAGTGGGAAGAGGTTAATATGGATTTTGTGGTTGGGTTTCCAAAGACTAGAAAGGGTTTTGATTCCATTTGGGTTGTGGTTGATATGATGACGAAATTGGCTGACTTTCTACTGGTTAAGACTATATATGGGGCTAAAGATTATGCTAGGTTGTACATTTATGACTTGGTGAGGTTGCATGGAGTTCCTTTGTCCATCATATTGGATCGTGGTGATCAATTTACTTCATATTTTTGGAGGTCTTTCCAAAGGCGCCTTGGTATAAGAGTTAAACTTCGTATGGCCTTCCACCCTCAAACGGATGTCCAAGCGGAAAGAACTATCCAAACCCTTGAGGATATTCTTAGGGCTTGTATTTTGGATCTCAAGGGTAGTTGGGATGATCGTCTTCTATTGATTTAGTTTGCTTATAACAATGGCTATCATTCTAGTATTGGAATGGCTCCTTTTGAAGCTCTCTATGGTAGACGTTGTAAATCGCCAGTTGGGTGGTTTAAAGTCAGAGAAATGGCTTTATTGGGTCCAGATTTGGTTATGGATGCTATAGAGAATTTAAGGATGGTTAGAGAAAGGATGAAAATAGCCTAAAGTCGCCAAAAGTCTTATGCCGATGTGAGAAGGAGGGAACTTGAGTTTAAAGTTGGTGATTGAGTTTATTTGAAGGTGTCACCCATGAAGGGTGTGTTTGCTTTGGTAAGAAGGGTAAAATAAGTACAAGATTTGTGGGTCCTTATAGGGTGATGAGGAGGATTAGTAAGGTGGCCTATGAGTTAGAATTGCCTAGTGAAATGGAATCGGTTCATCCGTTCTTTCATGTGTCTAAGTTGAGGAAGTGTGTGGGTGACCCTAATGCTATTTTGCCTCTTGATGTTTTGGGGGTAGTTGAAGACAACTTGACATATGAAGAGGTTCCAGTAGAGATCTTGGATAGACAAGTGAAGAGGTTGAGGAACAAGTATGTCGCTTCCGTTAAGGTCCTTCAGAGGAATCAACAAGTCGAAAATGCTACATGGGATGTCGAAGCAGACATGCAAAAATGATATCCTTATCTCTTCCATCCTACTGAATCCTACGGTACTAATTCTAAATATTCTATGTGATTTCATTTCTCATGTTGCAGCCCCTAAGTCATTTGCATGCATTCATGTTTATATTAATAAAGTTTATGGAGATTTTACACTTATGTTGAGATTTTGAAAATGGTGTTTTAAGTGTATTGTTGCATTCTTGTTAGGGCTGATCTCTTCATGACTATTCTTCTCATATACGATTCTTTGAGATTTTGGGATGACTGTTCCCAAGGGGGAGATATTGAAACGACCCCAAAAAAGTGTCCAAAAATATGTCTCGAAAGTGTCTGGAATCGTAATTTCCATATATCTCAAAATCCGTGCATGATATCAAAAATCTGACTTCATATTCTTATTCAGGAGGTAAAATTGAGTGAGGAATGGGTCTAACTCCGATTTAAGAGCAACCACAGTAAAATTTAAAAATCACAAAAATGTGATTTCCAGTGTGCATCCGTGCCCCTAGCGCGACTCGCCAAGGGCGCGCTACTGTGTATTTTTGTGCACTATTTTCTATATCGGTCCAAGACTTTTGGGTCTTGGGCCTATGTGTTCCCACGCGTGAAAATACCTATACTTAGCTTGATTTCACCCTCATATCGTTCAAGACATTCCCCAATACTCACTCAAACACTTAGACTCATATTTACCTTAAAACTCAAGTCCCAAAACTCATCCGAGTCTAAGGATTTCACTCAAGCTTCAAGTCTCCATCTCCAATCTTCATCAAGTTATTCCCCAAAGTCAAGTTATGTGGGTTTCAATCATTGGATCCTTTTACCCATGATGCCAAGCTTCCATTTCATCAATTTACATATTTTTAAGTTGATTTTACATGTGGGTCTATTACTATGAATTTGACTATGAACTATGTTGGGTCTTGTAAAAGTGTGACGGTTTTAGCATGTTTTGAGCTATGAATCTCGGATCTAACTTGAGATTTGATGAGAGGTTTTGATGTATATTGTATTATGGTGTTACCAAGTATTGGTGGAATGATTTACTTCAAGATTTCTTGCATGATTTCACTCTTTAATTGCATTATTTTACACTAGTATTGCACACCCACCAGGTGTTTGATAAAATGTACGAATGATGATTCTTGAATTGTTGAAGGCCTAATGATTAGCATATGAAATATATGACTTAATGATGATGAAAGCATGTTGTATATATGTTAATTTCATGATGAATTTCCATAGTGTTGTGAGTTTACCAAGCCTAGCTCGAGGGGTTATAGGCTCGAGTAACCACATTGAGGGGTTGGTACCTTGGATGCCTAGTACGGGGGATAGTAGGCCCGTATAACCACATCGAGGGGTTGGTACCTTAGTTTCCTAGTACGGGGATAGTAGGTCCGTATAACCATATTGAGGGTTTGGTACCTCATTAACCACATTGAGGGATTTGTACCTTGGTTGCCTGGTATGGGGGGTAATAGGCCCGTATAACCATATTGAGGGGTTGGTACCTCAGTCGCCTCTCCAAGGGGGTGGGTGGCCTTGGGTATTCTACATTAATGGTTACTTGCTACACATGTATTTTTTTCTATATAAGCATGAATTATTTCAAGCATCTTCAATTCATGTCATATTGTTACTATGTTATCTATTGCCCATGATATTGCATTTTGCCTATGTTGCCTATCTATTGTTGTATTTCATCCTACATACTTAGTACATTCAAACATACTAATGCATACACTATGCCTATATGATATTACCACATAGGAACTGGAGCTCCTATTGAATCTCCTCCGTGTGGCTAGTACGATTGTCTCTCAAGCTAATCGGTAAGTCCTCCATTTTGGGGATATTGACTTTGATCTTATGCTATTTATAAAGACTCCCTTTTCTTTTTATTATGTACTTGACTATGAGGGTGAGTTTGGTTGCATGTCTTGGCCCCTGCTAAGTTCTACGGTTAAAGATGTATTTGGACATGTTATGTGTAATGCTATGAGCATTAACTCTCTCTAGACTCTTGGTGTCTATGATATGAAAGTTGTCCTTTAGCCCCATTTATCCCCATTTATTATCTCTTGTTGTATTTTATTGCTTTCGTGACCAAGGATGTGTAATAATATGTTAAGAGACTTGCTTGGGGTCCCTTCGGGTTCCCCATGCGCTGTGTCACATCTAGGTCCTAGGCTTAGATCGTGACAATGCATTTCTTTTGCTCAGATTGAATGACAGTCCTTGTGCATGTTTATGCTCATGTTAATGTTACTTTTACGGTCCCATGCATGTAAGTCTTTACTTATGAATGATGGCATTACAATTTCACTTTTACATTGTAACTAAGTACATTCCAAATTTACTAATGCATATTTCGCATACATATCTGACTATGTTGGGACAGGTACTCCTCCCCCAGTTCGTGTCTAGTTATCCAACGTTCAAGACTAATTTTATTGTTGTGAGCCCTTAGTTTGGGACTCTACCAATATCCTTTCTAGCTATGTACTTCAGACTTGGTGTATATGTTGGATTTTGGAGGCTTTTACTTTCTATGTTATTAATATTTGGAATATTTTCTATTTGATGAAAACTGACCGAAAATAGTTTCCGTCCATTGATGGTCTAGTTGGTATGTTTTATGGATGATATGTATGTTTTTAATATATTTTTTTTAATTCGAAATGATGTCTCATATACCCTACCCCGTTTATTTATGAAAATTAGGAATCTTATGCCTATGAATGCTTGATATTTTAAGATGGTTTGGATGAGGTTCCTCAGGGTGTCTTATCCGTCGTGTAACGACTATGTCCTAGGTTCGGGTCGTTATGCAACACATTCACCATATTCCAACAACTTAAACCAACAAATCTGATTTCAACAAAATATCATGACCTTACCTTTACTCATGCTTCTAAGACTATTATTAGTATCAAAATTTCATGGAGATTATATTGTAATTGTAAATCTAAATTATAACTCCTCTCTTTCCCCTAATGAATTATTACAATCCATCCCAAAACTACTCTAAGAATCTTATATTAGTATTGTCCCTTCCTAAGGACAATAAAATGAATTCCAAATTCGATGGTGCTTTTCTCATGAGCTGCACTATTGGATCACAAATCAATCTTAACCATATATAACCATTCACATGACGTGTCTCAGCATCCATTCAAGTACTAGTACCCTCATGTTGATACTCGAAGAATCCTTGGTCACCCTAAACATGTTGTATATCATGAACACAAAAGCTTTATTTGCTATCAAGTATCTACATAACATATTATGATAGTATACACTAAATTCCATCAACAACGTAAAATCAACCAGATTTTAGAGTCTCTAACAAACATGATTGAACAACTCACCATAACATACAACAACAACATACCCAATGAAATCCTACGAGTGGGGTCTAGGGAGGGTAAAATATACGTAAACCTCACCTCTACCTTATAAAGATAGAGAAGCTATTTCTTGGAAATCCTCATCTCAAGAATCAAGCCCCATAAACAGAATATATTAGATATAGAATAAAAGGGAAAAAAGGGAAGAACAACTAATATTGAAAAGAAAATGATACTATGTAAAAAATGAAAAAGTCACAAATATAAGACGAATAATGACAACACAGGATATAAAATACGACTACTCCTACCAACCTATAATAAAGCAAGGCCAGGCATCAATGTACCCTTACTAGCCTATTAGTCTGCTACCCTAATACACAACCTCCACTCCTTTCATTCTCGGTGGAATAAAGTTTCGCCATACTTTTTCTAATCACCTACCCCTAGTACTTCTTTAGTATACCTCTACCCCTCTGTGTAACCCTTGACTCTAGCCTTTCGCACCTTCTAACAGAAGAATCGATACTTCTTCTCTCCACATATTCAAACCAAAGCAATCTCACTTCCCTCATCTTATCAACCATAAGGGCCACATCTAACTTTTCCCGAATGGTCTCATTCCTAACCTTATCACTCCTGGTATGTCCAAATCCATATCAACATCCTCATTGCACAACTTGAACCTTTTAAACATAAAATACAGAATTCCTCATTCATCACTATTTGTCATTCCAACCTAATATCATATTTTTCTATAAATGTAGTTGATAATCATTCACAAATTTGTGCTGAGCCAGCCTATCTTATCGTATTACATACAAACTTAAACTGAGAAATTCATACAATCCTAAATTTTGAATCAAGGTACTATGCATGTTGTCTCATTTTCTTCACACATTTTATCTTGTATCCACACATAATGCTACTAGAATGTTCGAGTGCTTGACGCTTACGCATGACCTCATCATCAATACTCAAATTTGATGCCTAAGGTTTTTGTACTTTTTGCTATCCCATTTATCATTATTACTCCTTAGCCAAAATTTTATTGTTGATTGCCTCTTACTTTAAACCAACCTACTCAAATGAAAACTTCATTAAGCTATTCTATGATCATAATTAATAGAATCTACAACCAAAGTCATTCACAAGTCCTTCTAAATGATCAATAACCAACATAATCAATCATTTTATTTCTAGATAATGGATAACTTGACAAAACCAAATATCATGATGCAAGCTTATAATGAAAATTTTGGATTCTGATTCACACCATGTAAACCGATTCCTTTTCTAATCAAGCTTAATCCAAATCATGGAGATTGTATACCTTAGTCTATCATCAATCGTTTTCTCATTAATCTCATCATTTTTTTTATTGGAACCAAAGTCATTAGAGTTACCAAATTCGAAACTACAAAATAACCTATCCCCATAGTCACGAATTATAGTCTATCTGATGCACAAGTCATCACATCACCGAAGCCCGAATAAGGCAAACAGGCCATGTTACCCTTACTAATGTGATCTTATGATTGATATGATACTTCAAACTTGATATATACCAGCCAAAATTTAATGAGCAATCTAACTTTTCAACACATACTCACTTAGTAACATTCTCAATTGCTTGCAGATCACCAAACCAATTAAAATATTACCTCCAAAAGCCTATTATCTCAACCTCTACACACTCTCTTTGGCTTACAATGATATGACCAATCCCCGAATATATTTTTGAAACACAATTCACACTTAAACAAATTAATACCTAAACCAGGATCCACCACTATAAAGTTTCTTATGATCAATTCTAAACTCAAGCATCTGTATTAACAACTGATTGATTTCACAAATGTGACTACCACATCAAACCTTATTACCTGAGTAGGTAAATAACCGATGATTCCTTAGTATCTAGTATTCGGACTTGTCAGACATTATGTCTCCGCTCTCCTATGTTACCACATCAGAGGGCCCTTTAGATCCTATAGTAAAGCACATCATACCCACTGAGAAGTTCATACTAAAATAGCCCACATTTTTCTTTCTATTGATAGCCGAGAAACATTACCAAATTAGTTTTACCTCGAAAAAGACAATATGTACCCTTTCACAAACCAAGTTGATAGCAAAAGCAACACTGCCTATTACCCCAGCCAACTAAACTTATATACTATCATAGTAGTCTTATTCTAACATTTGTTGCTATACATCCACTCTATGAAGCCACAGTGAAAGCCCTTATCTCAATTAGCACAATGTATTCTCATCCTATACTAAGCAGCCAATTTATGACGAACCTAACAAATGAAATGTCATAATTACTGATCTCACAACATAGTCATTTCCTTAACCACACCATAGCAATAGGCATATCACTTTAGACATCTAATAGGCTATGCAAGTACCACTCTTATCGCTTAATAGCTAGCTAGAAAGGGTAAAACGTTCATGAAGTCTGACTACTTGGTTCCTTCTCTTGATACCTTATCTCCAAAATACATTATCGGACCACCACCTGATCTAAACTCTTCAAATTACAAAACAATCTAAGGCCGACCACACATTCTTCCTTTAAGTCCATCACCACTTCTTTAAAATCAAGTTTAATTCAAAATAATGTGAGGACGTCTCTAATATACGCATGAGATATCATGCATGAATCCTCATCATAGGTAAGTTAATAAAGAGAAAAGAGGAAGAACTATATCGGACCAAGAATACATATTAGGGAATCAATAAGTGAAGATTTACTTCTTAACAGTCATCATAGCTTCTTGAAGATAAGAAACAAACATCTCCGCACCGATTGCGACACTATTAGACTGATCTTAAACACATATGATCCCTGTAAACCTAGGTTTCTGATAGCATATTATCACGAACAAATTTTGGGGGTGATGGCACTTATCTTTATCCCACTGAGACAACTCAGCCTACATAGATCTCAACATCATAATAGACAATAATGCAGAAGCTAAGTCAAAATAATATCACAAATAATAAGTCTATAAAACATAACGGCATAATCCGAACTATAAACCATTCTAGAACTGGTTGTCACAAGGTACAAGCCTCTAATACATAAGAATCAGAAGAAATATATAAATATCTATAGTGTTTGTCTCTCAAATAGAACAAAACTATTAAAAAATTCTAACAGCCCCAAGAGTATGCTGGAGCAACAAGTAACTATCTGAACTATAAATTGCTTAGTCCATAAGAAGAAGACGGACATCAGTAGAACCCAGGCTCATTGCCTATACACATGTGTAGAAAAACACGGGTGAGTACCAAGGTACCTAACGACCTGTCATAATCACAAGTAGAGAATAAAAAATTAAGCACTCCTTCCATCCCTATCACATACCTCTGAACTACAAAAGGTACATGTAGGAAAGGATAACATACACAACATAGATAATATAAACATTTACAGTATCATATCACAGTGCCATAATAGTCAAATCTCCATAATATACAATGCTCAAGTCATTCAACATATATCACAAATCTTTCCATAGTTTAGTCTCAATAATATACATGATTCGAGTTATTCAATAAATGCCACAATCTTTCAATAGCCTAATCAACAATATACCAAGTTCAAATCATTCGACACATCACACTTAGTACATATATCAACTTTTAAGTAAGGAATGATATGAAATAGAATGAATACTATGAATTGTAAGTAATGTGATGCAAATGTCAAGTAATTATATGTATTTCTGTTCTACAATACACATCTGCTAATTAATCAAACCAGAACCCATGGGAGCCGCACATTGACTATGTATCTACCAGAATAATTTCTTTTCGACATTAACTTTCATATCTTAGCCAGAACTATTTTGATATTAATTTTTCATTTCATTTCTTTTCTATTATAGTTGAAATCATTTTTCTTTGACTTTTCTTTTGTTTTCTAGCTGAAATTATTTTGTTTTAGTCTTTTTATTACAGCACATAAGCACATATCTGATAGGTGTAAGAGTATGGAAGAATCGATATTATCCATATCTACAATAATCATATCAAATCAATATCTTTATCATCAAGTAGAACCACATTCCTTTGGCAACACAAAAGCACATATATCTCATTATCATTTAGCCAGAACTATTTTCTTTCGACATTTCATCATCCATGGAACAACAAACAAGTAAGTATTATCATTATACATTACTCATTTTCACAAGTTTAAGAGTATACAAGATGTCCACATGAATCATTTATTCAATAATCATTAATCATTTTCGTTGATGTTTCAATATTTGTATCATCTTCAACACATTACATAATAATTGTATCATATCATGGCTCAATATTTTTCAATATTCAAAGTACCACCATAACTTGAGACTCTTCATTATTTAGTCCACATTTCACAAGCATTAATTCAATAGGTTCAACAATGTCTCAAGTGTGTATTTATCTCAATATTTCACATAGAGTACTTCATGGACAATTTCAAGTATTATGAATCAAAGTTCAATAAGTAGAATAGCATGAATATTTTCACATTCTCATCATTTGGCATTCTAAGCCCAACTCACAATAACAATTCACAATTCGTGATTAATCAAACATAGATATAATTGCAATACTCTAATCGTACAGGTCATCATTTTCACATCCTCATTATCCAAATCATATCCATATTAAACAATTCACTAATCCACAAGTTTTACATTGAAAGAAAAATGTTAAGTTCAATAAACTCAACAAGGATTAGGTTCCACTAGTCTCAGTTTAGCCAATGAACATTCCAATGACAATGCCTTTTCCTTTCAAAAAAAATTGAACCACCACAATCTATTTGAAAGTGAATTCGCAATTACAATACGAAGCTAACGACACCAAAATCAAGAAATTCATCTTAGTGTATTCTCATAGCTTGAATGGGCACAAGGATCATCTCAGGATTATATTTCAAATATGACAAGAATATTAATTTCATGTGAAATTTTCTAAGTCTAAAATGTATCAAAGAATTGAAATTATTATATATACTTAAAAGATAGAAGTATTTTGATGGTCGACACAAATACTGGTGGAGTATTTCTGTAGAATATTAGTCATATTACTGGCCATGTTATAAAAGAAAAAGGAGAAAAGTTTCAGTAGATGGAAGACTAACAGTGAAGTATTAAAATCTCAAGACATGTTTGACCATCGTGACAGTGCTAGCTTTGTCATCAAATTTTGGAGAATCCATAATGCTCCAAGATACTTTAAGGAAAGGAGTAGGTGATGATGTTCGCACTTCAATAAAAAAGCGATCGTTGTCAGCAATTAACCTAAACAAGGTTAGGGTCGAATCTACAGGGAATGCAGGGCTTGATTACAAGATTTCACCACTAATCATTTCTAGCATTTATGACTACAATCTCTAAATGGGGGTTTTTTGTGAGTCCATGCAAGGAAATACTCAATTTTTGGAACAACTTCGGAATTCTGCTCCACATGGTTCATCGACTAGATTACCCTAGTGTCATAATCCAAGCATAGGACGTAGACGTGACTAGCAAATGGGGAACCCGAAGAAACCCCAAACAAATCTCGAAGCATATCATTACACACCCTTGGTCGCGAAAGCAATGCAAAATAATATAAGAAACATAAATAAGGGGAATTGGGACTATGGGAGAGACTCATACTTAAATAGCTTGAATATCATAAGTAAGTCAAAGCTCAAGCATAATACATAGCTTTCCCAACAACTCCTCTAACATAGGACTTAACGGGGGCCAAGACAAGCAACTGGCTCACCCTCATAGTAAAAGTATACCAAAAAGAAGGATGGTCTTTAATACATAGTTTAAGAACATAGATATTCCCCTTATACATGAGGACTCACCAACTAGCTTAAATGGATACCAGTAGCCACGTGGAGGAGGATGATAACCAAATGGAGCTTCGGTTCCTACCTGGTAACACCATGTAGGCATAGAGTATGTGTTAGTATGTTTGAATGTACTAAGTATATGGGATGCAATACAACAAGAGATAGGCATCATAATTGAAATGCATAATAATAACCAATAGATAGCATAATAACAATATGGCATGTATAACCAACTCTTAAGTAATTCATGCTTTGCAAATAGTTTATCTTACATAGATCATAATATAAATGTGTAAAGAAGCCTCAACCGAGATAACATAAGACCTTTTGGAGCCACCATTCTTACGGGAGCCCATCGTCTTTCGGACTAACTGACCTTCTTTATGGGAGCCCATCCCTTCTCAGATTAAGTGGTACAGGAGCCTGTCCCTTTTCGGATTAAGTGACCTTCCTTACGGGAGCCCGTCCCTTTTCGATTAAATAGCCTTTCTTATAGGAGCCTGTCCCTCTTCGGATTAATTGGTCTTCCTTATGGGAGCCCATCCCTCTTCGGATTAAGTGGCCTTCGTTATGAGAGCTTGTCCCTCTTCGGGTTAAGTGTCCTTTCTTATGGGAGTCCATCCCTCTTCGGATTAAGTGACCTTCCTTATAGGAGCCCGTCCATTTTTGGATTAAGCATTTCATAGAACTAGCTCATCAAACCATTACATTTTAATCATCATTTCATCATCATATAATCGTCATAACATCATTCATCTCATAAGACAAGCATAGGACCTTCAATTCCTTAAGAAACCATAACCGGACATTTTATCAAAAACTTGGTGGATGTGAAATGCTAGTATAAGACCATGCAATTTAGAGATGAAATCATGCAATTAAATCCATTGTAAAACCATCGATGAATACCTTGCGACATCCACAAGCAAAATACATCAAAATCCCTCATCAAATCTTACAATAGATCCAAGATTTATAGCTCAAAACATAGCAAAACAGTTACAACTTTACATAGCTTTAACATAGTTCATAGACATGTTCATACTAGAAAATCTATTTGTAAAATAAACTTTAAATCATGAAATATTAATTAAAAGAGGGTTTAGACACCATGGGTGGAAGGATTCAATGGTTCAACATGACATACCTTAGGTCTAGAGTTGCTTGGAATTGAGATTGGGAAGAATGGAGGCTTGGAAATGATCTTTGAATCCAATCTTGTTCTTGGGTTTCGTTGAAATGGAATTGGAGCTTGATGGAGGCTTTTGAGAGAACTGAGAGTGTATTTGATAAGAGAGTAATGAGTTTGATACTTTGGAACTTTGTTTAGGTCTTTTAGGAAGGTTAAGATAACATTGGAAGTCTAAAATGGGCATTAGAATAATTAGCATTTATGAAAATTCCATTAGTGAACGGATAGAAAAATTTGGCAAAGTGTTTCCCCACTAAAGGCCCTGCGGGTCGTATCGCACTCCAAGGGTCGTGTAGATCGCCCGTGACAAGGTACTTAGTCCAAAAATTGAAGTTGGAAATCAATTGGAAAGAGACATCTCATCATGACCACGGAGGCCTCCACGGGTCGTGTGGAGCCTCACGGCCCACGTAGAGGCTCATGGAACCATACTTGGTGCTGGAAATGTTTTCGAAGCTCCACGCCAAGTACCATGGGTAATGTCCCATTCCACGAGTCATGATGAGAGGGCGTGGCACAACACTTAGCAAAAAAACTCCCCCAAATGCCTACTATTCCTCTCTTGTACTCACCCCACGACCAGCCACACGGCCAGTGGTAAGCCACACAGCCTATGCCACTGGTCGTGCCCCATGGCTTAGGACAAAAATGTCCTTTTCCAACTCAGTACACCTCACACGACCTGTACAAGACACTACTGCCCGTATAGGTGCCCGTGGGGCTTCACTGCGCGGGAGGGTCTTACGAAAATGGTCATAACTCCTCCATCCGAACTCGAAATGAGGTGAAACCAAGTGTGTTGGAAATCTAACTCAAAGTCATTTCATTTCATATGTCGTGTTTCACCTAGTTCCAAATGTGCTAAAATTTATGCTAGTTTAAAGTTGACCCTTGCATGAACTATCACCCAAAACTTAGCTTTTAGGGAAGTCTTGAACTCCTTTAGGTACTAGGAGTCTCCCATGAACCTAATACGACCCAAACCAAACCAAATGAGGCTTGAGATATGGATACACAAGAGCATAAAGTTACAGGGTGTCACACCTAGAAAACATAGCTATAATTGGTGATTTGCATGTAAGACGGAAAACTTAAGTTCTTCTAGTTTTCTTGTGAAGGTGAAGGTCGAATTTCACCATGGCGCTTGGTCAACCACCATGGTGTCCCAACTAACTATTACCAATAGTCCCATTCAACCTCCCCTTGGTCAGATTTGGTTGATTAGATAAGAATACATCAATCGAATTGTGTCATCTACTTCCCTTTTCCTATTCATCACTACCTTGGTCGGGATCGTGATAGTAGGCAGGGTTTGGTGTTGGCCACTACCAAACAAAAATAATCATGAAGGGAAATAAATAATACATGCAAAACCCTAATCATAGAAATACAAGAAACTTAGGTCATTTCAATGTCAACTACCCATGATTCCCACAACCCCAAGTTGTGGGTGCTTAGCTACCCATGACTATGGTAAAAAACACAAGAATGTAAATAATAAACATAGTTGAGTGCTTTACCAATACCAATGAAGGAAAGAGGCACCACAAATTGCAAACCCACAAGCTTGATTGATCAACAATGAGTACAAGGCAAAGTTTGCAATCCCTAAAACAAATTTTGAAAGAGAGAACAATAAACTAATCTAAAAAACTAAGAAAAATTCAAAAAATGTATTTCTCAATGGTCTATGGCTGAATCATTCTCCAACCCTCATGCTAAAAGCCTAACATAAACTATATATAGTATTTACAAATTAATTCGAGAATTTATACAGTAAAGACAGCTGGCATCTGATAAGTTGCGCAGGTATGACTCGTAGGATGACCTATGAGTCGTAGTCGGGGTCTCGCATTGGGTTTTTGGCATTTTTCACTAAACTGATACGATCCATAGGTACGAGTCATTGCTTGAGCTATGACTCATATGTTGGTCGCGTAGTCTTGGTCTTCAATTTTTGGTCCAACATCTTGGCTCTCTGATTCTTACTACGAGTCCACTTATACGAGTTGTAGTGTAACTTACGATTCGTATGATTGCCTCGTAGGGGTAACCTCCACTCAGAAGATTTCTAAACTTTGGTCTCTAATTCTGTCTACGACATAACCCCATGACTCGTAGCTTGAGCTACGACTTGTAGGTGGGTTCGTAAGGCCTATGCTTCAACAAATTCTGCAACTTTTCTTTAAAATCATGCCAACCTAACCTTTCTGCAAATTAACACAAAAACACATCAAAAAACTAAAAAGTCACATTAAGAACTCACAAAATCCCCTGTTTCAGGCATCAAATATATTGTATTTTGGCAGCACATCAACATCCTCAACTTAGAATTGTTTTTTGTCCTCAAGTGATGACTCAATCTATGTAGACAAAGAGAAATACATAGTAGTTATACTAATGGATGACATATACAACATCTCCTCTAATCTGGGTATCCAACTGCTATTTTCAAAACAAGGTTGCAAAGTTATTGAGCAAGAAAGAACATAATGAAAGACCTGGAAATCCAACTATGATAAGCTAAGGAGCATCAACGTCCACAATCACGGGTATAGTCATATGCTACTCAAGTAGTGCGAATGCCCTTATTGGAAAGAAGTCCCTCATATTCACTCAAAAGCATTTAGAATTCAGGGACTGAGAAAGCTTTCTCACTCAAAGTTGAAATTTAATGCATATTGACTAACATCATAGGCTTGCCTCTATACTCATCTTCTGTCTTAGTGATAGAGTGGAGTTGGATCACTTTAGGGCTTATAGACTTGTAACATAGGCTCAAGGTACTTTGGTGTGGCATTCTGGGCAAGTAGTGACTAAAGTTATCCTTGAACCATGGTTACAACACTTTTTGTTTTCATAATCTAACCCTTTTTAATCAATCCACCCTTATTCTCTTGTTTTGAACTTTTCTCGAGTGCTTTCTTTCTCTTTTTCAGCTGTGCCTTGATTTCAAACTCATTTTTGTTATTTTTTCCTCAATTTAAGGCACTTTTCTTCTTTTTCTTCACTCAGTTCAGGATTTTTTAATTTCTTTCTTGATTTCCCAACCAGCCACTTTATTATCATTACTTTACCATAATAAGGGTCACCCTCAACTTAAGCTTTTAGCCTCATGTAAAGTACACAATATCTATGCCTCAAACCAGGGCCACCAACTGCATCCACCCTCAACTTAGGCCTTTGTCCTCAATCAAGGTTCACATGTTCAAGGATAGACCAGGGCCAATATCAGGGCATTTCATCAAACAACATTAAGCTAGCAAGGTATCAAGAAAGAATGAGTATATGATAAGCTCAAAAGTTTGGAACAAGGGATTCACTCACTCATCTGGTGGGTCATTTAGGCTAAAAGTGGTTTCACTCAAAGAACAAAGGCCTAAGATCTTTTCCATATCCACCACATTACCAAACAACCTTTAGAGTAACAAGACAAGTTCTGGGTCCATACAAGATGCATAAATACAGCAAAATAAGCTCACAACACACAAGGAAATTGCATCCACAATCAAGTATAGGCTCATAGGTCATGCTTTCAGTCTCAGCTTACCTTCACAATATCAGAACAAACATTGCCAGATACTCAAAAATATATGAATGCATCAACAATCACAACCTCAAAAATATTGAGAGTACCCAATTTTTCATCAAAACATTGAAAAAAAAATCAACACTACTGTGAATTTACCTATTATCTACACTACCTAAACATGTCGATTCAACGAAAAAGTAAATATCCACAAGGAAAAAGAAGCATGGCAAGAAAACCTTGGGATCAAAAATAGGGGAATTTATGGATGAGGCTACTTAGACTTCACCTTAATTCATAACTTCCACCACCCCACCAAAATGTGATACTTTGTCCTTAAAGTAAAAACACAAAGAAAAGGTTTAAGAGACGTACCTTGGGTTGCCTTTCAGGAAGCGCCTGAGTTATTGTCGCGTCACGAGAGGAAGCTTTTGTGTTCATGCCTCTTCAAGGTCCAAATCTTCCACTGTTTTGATCTCTTCCATGTCACCCAAATACCTTTTTACCCTTTGTCCATTGACTTTGAAAGTATTGTCATCCCTACTTTCTAGATCGATAGCTCCATGACTAAAGACACGCATAACTCCAAAAGGCCCCATCCATTTAGATTTGAGTTTTCCAAGAAACCATCTCAACCTAGAGTTGTAAAGCAATGCCATGTCTTCTGTAGCAAACCAGTGATCTTCAATTCTGCGATCATGCTAAACTTTCATTTGTTGCTTGTCTAAAGAGGAGCTCTCATATGCTCGTAGTCTAAACTCATCAAGCTCATTCACTTGCATCAACCTAGTGGTTGCCGCTTCATGTCAATCTAGATTTAACTTATTCAATGCCCACAATGCCTTGTGTTCAAGTTTTTATCGGCAAGTGGTAGTCTTTCCCAAATATCAGTTGGTATGGAGACATTCCGATGGGAGTTTTGAAGGCAGTCTGGTAGGCCCATAAAACATCATCCAACTTCCTTGACCAATCCGTAAGATTCATATTCACCATTTTGGACAAGATTTGCTTTATTTTCCTATTTGATACTTCTACCTGCCCACTAGTTTAGGGATGATACAGGGTAGCCACCCTATGCTTCACACCATATCTTTCAAGGAGAGCCTTGAACAGTCGGTTGCAGAAATGAGAGCCTCCATCACTGATAATTGCCTGAGGTGTACCAAACCTGGAGAAGACACTTCTTTGAAGAAATCTCGTAATACTCTTACCTTCATTGTTTGATAAAGCTATGGCCTCCACCCACTTGGAAACATAATCAACTGCAAGCAGAATATACTTGTTACCATGAGAGCTAACAAAGGGTCCCATAAAATCAATGTGCCAAATGTCGAATAGTTCTATGACCAGAATATGATTTAGAGGAAGTTTGTGCCTTCGTGAATCTCCTCCCTCCCTTTGACATTTACCATATGACTTTACATAATCATGGGCATCTTGATGTAGATATGGCCAATAGTAGCGACACTTCAACACCTAGTAAGCAGTTCGAGCCCCACTATGATGGCCACCCGCCAATGAAGAGTGACATACTTCTAGAATTCTCATCATCTCCACTTCTGAAACACATCTACGAATGATCCCATCAACATAAATACGAAACAAATATGGTTCATCCCAGAAGAACTTTTTTACATCATGCATAAAATTGCGACATTGATGGGTGTTCAAACCAGGAGGTACTATATTACTCACCAAATAGTTAGCATAATCTGCAATGCTTCCAGAACTCTTTCATCTGGGAATGGATCATTTATGTCTAGCCCATCATCAAACTTCATCATAGCCTCATCTTCCAATCTAGAAAGGTGATTGGCAGGTTGATTTTTTGATCCTTTTTTATCAATCATAATAAAATTAAATTCCTGCAAAAGAAGTACCTATCTAATCAATCTTGGATTTTCATCCTTCTTTGCCATAATGTATTTGAGTGCTTCATGGTTTGTATGCACAATCACTTAGCTCCCAACAAATATGAACGGAATTTTTCAAATGCAAACACCTATGCAAGCAATTCTTGTTCGGTCACAGTGTAATTCTTCTGGGATAGATTCAGTGCTTTGCTGGCATAATAGATTAGATGTAGGACTCTCTCTCTTTATTGCCCTAATAACATACCGAGTGCAATCCCACTCACATCACACATTAGTTCAAACAGTTGTGACAAATCTAGAGCAACAATAATGTGTGTTGTGGTTAGCCTTCTTTTCAATTCTTCAAAGGTATACATGCATGCATCATCAAATGCAAACTTTGCATCTTTTTCTAGCAACTTACACAAGGGTTATGAGATTTTGGAGAAGTCCTTTATGAAGCGACAGTAGAATCCGGCGTGACCTAAAAAACTTCTGATACCTTTTACTGAAACTGGTGGTGGAAATTTCTCTATCACCTCGATTTTTGCTTATCTGCCTCAATTCCCTTGCTCGAGATTCTGTGACCAAGTACAATGCCCTCTTTGACCATAAAATGATATTTCTCCTAATTTAGCACCAAATGACTCTCGACACATCTCTACAACACATCACGCAAATGTAAAAAATATTCTTCAAAAGACTGGCCAACGATATTGAATCATCCATGAACACTTCAATAGTAATTTCAACTATGTCAGAGAAGATAGACATCATGCATCTTTGAAATGTGGTTGGAGCATTACAAAGTCCAAAGGGCATTTACTTAAATGCAAAGGTACCATAGGGGCATGTGAATGTTATCTTCTCTTGATCTTTAGGTGCAATAACAATTTGATTGTACTCGGAATATCCATCAAGAAAACAATACCATTCCTTTTCTACCAATCTGTCGAGCATTTGATCCATGAAGGGTATGGGAAAATGATCCTTTTCTGTAGAGGCATTTAATTTCTTGTAGTTTATGTACTCTCTCCATCCGGTGACTAGTCTCATGGGGATCAACTCGTTTTTTACATTAGGCACCATAATGATACATCCCTTCTTTAGAACACACTACACTAGGCTCAGCCACTCACTGTCAGCGATTAGGTAGATTACTGCTATATCTAGCAATTAATGATTTCCTTCCTCACAACCTCTTGCATTGGGGGGTTCAACCGTCTTTGATGCTCAATACTTAGTTTGTAATCCTTGACTAGCTGAATCTTATGAGTGCATATCCTAGGGGGTATGCTAATGATGTCTGCAATTGTCCACCCAATGGATCTCTTGTACTGCTTGAGAACTGAGACTAGAGCTTCTGTTTGGACTTCACCTAAATCTGTTGCAATGATAACAGGCACTGTACTATTCTCTCCCAGCTATGCATATTTCAGATGTGATGGTAATGCCTTTAACTCTAACTCTGGTGGAACTTCTACAGAGGGTTTTGTAGGTGGTCTCTCCCTGTTGCATAAGTCCAATTCCAACCTTGCTTTTGCCTTGGGCCTAATGATACCCCAACAACATTTATTATTTCTCATAATCAGGAATGTTATCACCATTGAAGTGCATTAACATGGCTGCTAGAGGATCAACACTAAGCTTTAATTCTATCAGAATCTTTGCTTCGTCGTCCTCATCTATAGCAATCACTAACATGAATCGGAACTCATTACTCTTTCCACTCTACTGACCTACTAGGAACACCACTGCTTCTTTGCCAAAACCTGAAAGTGAATAGACTCTTCTACATATCTACTAATGCCTGGCCTGTGACTAAGAAAGGTCTTCCCAAAATGATAAGACCTGCAAAATCAACTTCACAGTCAAGTATAACGAAATCCACAGGAAATATAAATTTGTGTACCTTCACCAACACATCATACAAGATCCCCACAGGCTTCTTGATAGTTCTTCTGCCATCAACAATCGCAATTTTGTAGGGACAAGGA
The DNA here is from genome assembly GCA_011800125.2 of Solanum clarkiae. NCBI lineage: Eukaryota > Viridiplantae > Streptophyta > Magnoliopsida > Solanales > Solanaceae > Solanum > Solanum clarkiae. Next base: position 13,152 of record JAABOM020079519.1, on the reverse strand, counting down.
TCCTCGAACCCAGCTTTCTGAATATGGCGAGAGGCATTAAGTTGTTGCTAGCCCCTAAATCACATAGTGCTTTAGTGAATGCTAAGTGAATACACCCGGGTCTTCGCGCTTTTACACTAAGGACTTTATAGTGACGCCACTATAACATTGAACATTCTTGGAGAGGTCTTGTCTCATATTCAGCTTCTTTTTTACTAAGTCTTTCATCCATTTGGCATGTCCTGGCATCTTCTCAAGGGCCTCAACTAAAAGGATGTCCATTGACAATTTTTTTAACATCGCCAAAACCTGTTCAAACATGTCTTCCTCTTTTCTTTTTCCAAGCCTTTGAGGGTAAGGAAGAGGGGGCCTTGGAAAGGTTTTATACTTCTTGGGTTGCTCTTCTGTGTTACATGCCTGGGTTCCTTCCTTCATCTCTTCTTGCGATTCCCATTTCCACCTTTGGCATAAGGGGGTTCACAGCACTTTCGCCATTCCTAGTCATGATCACCATGCAATTCCCTTCATTCTTAGGATCTCAAACCGTGTTGCTAGGTAATGTACCCTTTTGGCATTTGTTCAATTGTGAAAAAACTTGCCCAAATTGTGGTTCAAGTTTCTTGATTGCCATCGAGTGAGACTCTATCTTTTGGTTAATACTTGAGATATTTGCTTTCATTCCTTTTAAAGTTTTATCTTGGTGGTCAGCTCGCTTCAACAATTTTTCAAATATTTCTTCAATCCTGGAGTTGTTTGATACGGTATCATGATTGTGTGGTGGCACATAAGGACCATTCCGGAAGCCCTCTCTTCTCCCCCATTCTGCGTCTGGCACTCTCTCTCTCTCTTATAGTATCCATCCCAATTGTCTCTATACATCCCATCATAGTTGAAGTTCCAACCTTGATTCCCAGAACCTTCCCTCCAATAGTCCGAATTGGACCCTTGGGGGTTGTTCCGAAAACCCGCCTCTTGGTTACTTACAAAGCATGCGTCCTCATCAAAGAATGGATCACCATAGGTAGGAGCCTTCGGAGGTTGGTGAGTGACTGCCTTAACACTTTCTTGATTTTGCTTTAAAACCAAGTCCACACTTGTGCGAAGTTGAGCAAGTTATTCCATGATCTCTTCGTTTACCTTTGCTTGCTCACTATTGGTATTAACAGCACAAGAGGGTTTCATCACACCCCACTCTCGTTGACCCCATGCTCTATTTGTTTTGACCACTTGCTCCATCCTTGTAGCTATCAATACGAAAGGTTGGTCTAATAACATGCCTCCCATGATTGTGTCTGCGCAAGCTTGACTATTCTCATCAAGTGCCAATAGAAAATCTCAACCAAGTCATCATCCATAATCTTGTGATCAGGGACTATCCTCAAGAATTTAGTAAACCTCTCCCATGTTATGCTAATAGAATCACCCCACCATCGCTCAAAGTTGTTGATTTGGTCCTTGAGCTTCAACTTCTTAGATCTTGGGAAGTATCTTTCAAGGAATACTCTTTGAAGTTCAGTCTAACTTGTGATTACACCAGGAGGAAGCTCAGACAACCATACAGCTGCACTGCCAATCAATGACAATGGAGACACTCTCAAACCCACAGCATCAAGAGAAAGGTTTTGTGTCCCCATGACACTCTTGCAAACAAACACCACATTTTTAAGATGACGGTGGGGATCCTCTGAAGGTAGCATTGTGAATAGACAGCGGTTTTGGAGCATTTGGAGCAATCCACTCGATCCGTGAACTTAGTTTCTGTCGGTAGAGGAGGCAGTACTATAGCACCGGTAACATCTATAGCCATAAGGTTCAATTGATATTGATTCCATCCATAAGCATTTTCATTGAATTCCCTGAGTTGTGGCTTGTTACCCCTTCGTTGTGGATTCTCCTCTCTTCCATATCCTTGTTCGTATGCATATCCTCCTCAACCTCAATATCCACATTTACTTGAGACATTCTTCTTGGTAGTCGATGGATCTCTAAATTGGGTGGAGCTATGAGATTGCCTTGGATCCTCCTGTTGGGTATACAACCTAGTATACCCTGCAAATAAAATCAAACAACAAAACCAAAAACAAAAGTAAAATACAAGAGACTCTAGAAATCAACACTAGAATTAACTAATAGTGAAATCAAATCAAAACCTAGCCATATTCCACGGCAATGGAGCCATAATTTCTGATGATGTTCAAGCTCCAATAAGAAAGTGATCATTGTCAGCAATTAACCTAACCAAGGTTAGGATCGAATCTATAGGGAATACAGATTACAAGATTTCACCACTAATCATTTCTAGCATTTGTGACTATAATCTCTAAATGAGGTTGTTTGTTTTTGTGATTCAAAAACAAAATAAAATAAACACTAACTATAACGTAAGGAAATACTCAATTTTGGGGACAACTTGGGAATTTTGTTCCCCATGGTTCGTCGACTTGATAACCCTAGATAACATAGCTACAATTGGTGAATTGCATGCAGGACTGTAACTTAGGTTCTTCCAGACCTCTTGTGAAGGTGAAGGTCGAATTTTACCATGGAACTTGGTCGGCCACCATGGTGTGCCAACTAACCGTTACCAATAGTCCCAGTCAACTACCCATTGGTCAGGTTTGATTAATTAGACGAGAATACATCAATCAAATTCTATCATCTACTTCCTTTTTCCTATTCGTCACTACCTTGATCAGAATCATGATAGTAGGAGGGGTTCGGTGTTGGCCACCACCAAACAACAATAATCAAGAAGGGAAATAAATAATACATGCAAAACCCCAATCATAGAAATGCAAGAAACTAAGATTATTTCAATGTCAACTATCCATGGTTCCCACAATCCCAAGTTGTGGGTGCTTAGTTACCCATGGCTATGGCAAAACACACAAAAATGCACATAATAAACATAATTGAGAGCTGTACCAATACCAATGAAGGAAATAGGCACCACAAATTGAAAACCCACAAGCTTGATTGATCAACAATGAGTACAAGGAAAAGTTTACAATACTCAAAATGGATTTTCCAAGAGAGAACAATAAACTAATCTAAAAAACTAAGAAAAAATTCAAAAAATGTATTTCTCAATAGTCTATGGTTGAAACCTTGTCCAACCCTCATGCTAAAAACATAATTTAAACACTATATAATATTTACAAAGTAACCCTAGAATTTACACAGAAAAGATAGCTGGCATCTAATAAGTTGCGCAGGTATGACTCGTAGGATGACCTACAAGTCGTAGTCGGGGTCTCGTATCAGGTTCTTGGCATCTTAGACTAAATAAGTATGACCCATAGGTATGAGTTGTTGTTTAAGCTACGACTCGTATGTTGGTCTCCTAGTCTTGGTCTTCAGGCTTTGGTCCAATATCTTGGCTCTTTGATTCTTACTACGAGTCCACTTATATAAGTAGTAGTGCAACTTACAGCTCGTATGATGGCTCGTAGGAGTGACCTCCACCTAGCAGATTTCTAAATTTTAGTCTCTGATTCTCGCTACGACACCACCCTACGACTCGTAGGTGGGCTCGTAAGGCCTATGCTTCAGCAAATTCTGTAACGTTTTTTCAAAATCACGCCAACCTAATTTTTTTGCAAGATTAACACAAAAATACATCAAAACACTAAAAAATCACGTTAAGAACTCACAAAATCCCTTGTTTCAGGCACCAATTGTGCTGTATTTTGGCAGAACATTAGTAGGATATGTCTTTATATAAAAAGGTGATGTGATCATGCCTCAAGATAATTAAATAAGAATAATGTAAATCAACCCACTCATAATTTAAAGATGGTACAATGGTATTTTCTTGATAGGTTCAGCGACAATATTTATACAATGAAACAAGTGAAATTTCGACAGGCTATGAGAGCCTAGTATTAAAGTTTTAGCAAATTGTTTGATTTCATCAAATTATATCATAGGAGAAAACTAGTTAATGATTCAAAAAACTCCATTTGGTGTCATTTGAAAAATAAAATGTTAGGACAGATGCTTAAAGAAGGAAACCCAGGGGTTATTTGACATACAACTCTTGTGAATAGACTTTTGACCTAAAATGCATAATAACTTGTGGATATATGTATCCAATTAGCATGAAAAACTCAAAGCTATAATTAAATATGTTAGGACAATTCATGAATGGTAGTACATATCGAGTTCACCTAATATGAGCATGTGAAATATTTTGAATATTGAAAGAAAGTTGTAATTGAATATTTGTGTTGCAAGTTATGTTGCTTTTGGAATAAGAGGTTGATTATTTCAAATATAGATTATGTGAAAGAAGGTATTCTTGAGGAATAACTTAATACATTGTAGATACTAGATCCATTAAGATGTCTCATTACTTGAAGCAATTGTACCGGTGAAAATTGAAAACATATAAAGAAAGATATTGCTAACTTTGTTTCTTATTCATTGGCTTTTGAACATGCTTAAAGATGAGTATAATTAACCTATAGGATAATTACTCAAGTTTGAGATCCCAAAATGAAAATTGGAAAGATTTACAATTGATTGTATGGCAAAACTAACTCAAATCCTTACATATTACAACTATGTGTAAGTATTAGTAGATTAGTTTATAAATTTAACGCACTCCCTATGGTTAAAAATCAAATAAAATGGAGAAACATTTGTAGAAAAATACATGAAAAATAAATTATTTGACTCTATGGTGTTTCAATACGCATCATATTTAATGGAGTTTCATTGTTTACTTCACGCTTTTCAAAAGTTTTCCAAGAAACATTGGTACATGAGAAGATCTTAGTATTGCATTTAATATATAGATACATAAACATTTTTAGTGTACAAACAAATCCTAGAGGATATGTTGAGAGATCGCATTTTTTATTTTAGAGGTATTTGGGATGCCTACTTGCCTTTAGCTGAATTCACGTTCAATAATAGCTTTCAGTCTAGAATTCAAATGGCTTCATATAAATCCTTGTATCGTAGGAGATATCATTCTCCTATAGGGTGGTCTGAAGTTGACGAGGCTCATATATTGGAACCAAAGTTAGTTCATGAAAGTTATGGACAAGGTCCAATTAATTAGACAGAGGTTGCTCACAGCACAAAGTAGACAAAAGTTTTACGCGGATAAGAGGAGAAGAGATTTAGTATTCACAATTGGAGGAAAGGGTTACCTACGAGTCTCCCCTATGAAAGGCATAATGAGATTTGAGAAAGGAGGTAAATTGAGCTTGAGGTGTATAGGACCATATGAGATATTTGATCGAATAGGAAGAGTGGCGTATATTTGGCACTTTCACATGAGATGTCTTTCATCCATCTAATGTTCCAGGTCTCGATGTTAAGAAAATATGTACCAAGCCCCTCTCATGTGCTTGAAAACACTGACTGTAAAAATTGATGAGAACTTAACACATGAAGAGGAACCAATGACTATTATTGATAGAAAAATAAGAAGGCTACGTTCAAAAGAAATTGTATCCGTTAAAGTCCTATGGAGGAACTATACCATCAAAGAAGTTACTTGGGAGTCAAAGAATGACATGCGAGTCAAGTAACCTCATTTATTTCAACCCTCAGGTACACGCTAATTTAAATTTGAAGATCGTATTTCTTAAGGTTGGGAGAATCTAAAACCTTATAATTAATTAAAGGTAATTAGTTCACTTTTGTTTTCCATTTTCTTTAAAAAAAAAAAAGAAAGAAAAGTAAAAAAACAAAGCTAAAAGCCCAGAAATATCTACGGCAGCAACATGCTACAACTTATAAATAAAAGAGAATGAAGAAGGAACGTACAAGGGAAATTGGGAGAGGAAAAAATGCAGCAACTATAGAAGTCGTTGTTCCCACTTCGTCGTAGATTCAAAAACATGAAGCAATAGTGATTCTAGCAATTTATGGAGAAGAACAACCTACATAGTATCAAGTGTTCAACATAAAGAAATAGCAAATGGCAAAAGTAATGGAGATAGCGTCCTCGGACTTGAGGACTCACCAAAGTTTAACTTCAAAACACCGTACTAGCCACATGGATGATGATGAAAAGGTGCTCCAATCACTACATAGTAATATTATGTAGGCATAGAGTATGCGTTAGTATGTTTGAATGTACTAAGTATTTGGGATGAAATGCAACGAGAGTCATATGTGCAATAACAAGATGCTTAATCATAATCAAGGAACATAAACCCAATATGGAATACATACTCAATCTTTACACAACATGCATGAGATAGGCTGAATACCCACCAACTCACCTTACGATATAACCTTTCTAGAGAGTCTTACCAACACCTCTACCTTACAACATAGTCTTTTTGATAGGTAGTATAAGATGTCCCCTACTTTACAATATCATCTTTTCGATAGGAGCCATGAATTGTTCTACCTTATGGCATGGCCTGTTCGGTAGTATTATAGAGTCTCCTTACATTAGAATATAATCTTTTCGGTAGGAGCCTTGAATTGTACCTTCCTTACAGCATGTCCTTTTCAATAGGTCTTATAAGATGTCCTTATCTTATGATATAATCTTTTTGGTAAGAGCCATGGGTTATTCTACCTTACAGCATGGTCTTTTCGGTAGGTCTTGTAAGATGTATATACCTTACGATATAATCTTTTCAGTAGGAGTCATGAAAATAGCTCATCAAATCATCACATTCAAGTATCAAGAAAGGACTTTACATTTTCCCAAGAACATAACAAAACATAGGAGCCCAAAAATTCACTTGCAATGTCATAGGTACTTTACATAAATTTAATTCATACTTGGAAAGCCTTAATCACCATGAAGTCACTTGATTTGTAAATCCTGTAATACATCATCAATACCTTGAGAATTCTTGAATTGTTATTTTATCAAACACTTGGTGGGCACATATTAACACATGTTCAAATCATGCAAAATGCCAGAGTATAGATCATGAAATAGTGAAACCAATGCATCTTAAAGTCACGTAAATCAGCCGACCAACATCATGGTAAAATCCCATCATGGGTAACTTGTAAATCATATCTAAACTTCACAATAATTCATAGACTTCATAGCTTGAATCATGTATAGTCTCAAAATAGTTATTTATGCGTAATCAATAATATTTGACGAAACTCCAATATGTTTCATGCTCATATTTCATAAAAATAGATACTCATAAGTAATACAACTTGAAATCAGGTAATTTTCATAAAATAGGAAGGATGGACTCCATGGATGAAAGGACCCAATGAATGAAACCAACATACCTAAATTTGGGGATTTCTTGATGTAGACTTGAAGGAGACTTGAAGCTTGAATGGAGTTCTTGAGATCTGGAATTAAGCTTGAGACTTGAATTTGGATGGGAATTTTTGATAAAATGGTTGAAAGGTTTTAAAGAGGGTTTTTTGAGTGATATGGAGTTAAAAAATGGCTAAGTATAGGATATTTCACGTATAAAAGGAAATGGGGCCATGACCCTGATGCCTTAGGCCAAAACAGAAAATTAAGAAAGTGATAACACTACTCCGCAATGGGTCCGCATCACGAAGCCATCGCGGATCCACATTGTTTTACTAAAAGTTGGGGAAAATCATTTTTCCCTATAAGTCTTCTAAAACCAGGTTATATCTAAACCTACTTAATTCTTCTCTCTGATAAGGAATATGAAGTCGAATTTTTGATATCACGCACGAATTTTGAGATATATAGAAATTACGGTTATGGGCATTTCTGAAGCATATTTTTTGGGGCATTTCAATAGGGACCACACCGGAAACCCTAAACAAAATCTCAAAAATTGTACCCCATAAAAACTAGAGTCTACAACCAAAAATTTCAGCCTACAACGGACCCTAAAAAGACTAAAAAATGGCCCAAAAACAAAGTTTTACCGATAAAACATTCTTTCAAAATTTTCTTGATCAAAATTCTAAAAATTGGACAATTTCAGCTAACACCCAATATATCATAGGTTCCCCTCGGAACGTAGAGAAGTTTATACTCAAGTTTTCACTTTTGTTCCATCAAGAAATATTTACGATATCGACACATAAAGTTTACACAACTTTCGAGAAGACATTTAGCTAAAATTGTTAATTTTAGCTCGAAATTTGCATCAGATACTGAATCCAACTACACTGTGACCTTTTTTTGCAAAACTTTGAGTCACGTGAACATTTGAATCATCAAAAATGGACTTGAAATACAATATTTATAGATGAAACAAGTTGGAAATTAAGGTTATTCACGAAGGGGATGACCTATATATTAGCCACTCACAAGCCTCCGCAAATGCGAACAAGGCCTTCGCAAATGCGGAGGTGTAGGGAACTTTTCTTACTCCGCGAATGTAGTACTTGATGTGTGAACATGGAGCCTTACAGTGGATCCCTCTGCGAACGCCAGTATCTGTAGCAAATGCAGAGGGTTAATGCCATTGGTGTTGCACCAACAATTTCCACAACTTCCCCAGGCCATTCTCACGAGGTCTGATATTTATTTTACCCAAATGTATATTGTGACCACATGGATTTTGATGTTTCAAATCTAATGGTGCAGTCAAAATTTCCTACGGAGCATCCTACAGAAAAGTGAGATCCCCACTTCTTTCCGTCTGAATTTAGCTAAAAGAACTGAGGGGGGTCAAAATGCAACTGGATGTCCATGTCAATTGACAAAGGATCATTTCATATTGTTTTCAATGTTTTGGAGATGACCGCGCCATCAATTTTCTATTCCAAGCATGTTTAGCTGGATTTTTATGAAAACAGACTTTTTAACTTTCGATTGAACTCATTTTGCATCTTTTTGCTCAAAATCATACAGGGACCCTCCATCCTTGGACCAACCACCCTCCTTGCCCAAAATCGGTCATTCCAAACTAATGGAATTGTCAACATTCTATTCAAAGGTTGTTTGCTAGGGTTTTGCTAGAAATCTCATTTTCACAGTTATAACCTCTCGCGAACTAGCAAACTTGCTTAATTTTTAACCAATCAACCCACAGTTATTCCAACAGCCCCAATAAGTCATAAAAGGTTCTAGGTTACTGTACAGAAGCTCAAATCAATAGAGTGGTTGCAGAAATATAGTAATGACCTGGAGGGTCATTACAGGAGTTAAGATTAGTAGAGGAAAATTTGAATTGAGGAAAACTAAGATAATCCTTTGAACACTCTTCGAATTGCATGAATGAATGATATGAATTGGAATGGTTGATGAATCAGGAGTTTGTAAAAGTTGTATAAATTATAGTAAAAATCAATTAAAGACCATTAGAGGGGAAACTAGGAAACTAGGGGTTGGGTATTTTTAGGAAAAATTATTTATAAATTAGTTTAAATAATGAATTTAGTATGAGATTGACATGATTTGATTACAGATTGACTGAAGAAAGCCGCTCAATTGTTCAAGTGATTAGTTTTGAAATTCGATATGAGTAGTGATCTTACTATAATTTGAGTTTTATAACTTTTTATGATTTATAAATGATTTATAAAGTTAATGTATTACTGAATGATTTGAATTTGCATATGGGACAAGTATTTACTTGATTTGATATCAAACTAGTTACTTGAGATGATCTTACTTTTATAAGATAAGTATATTGATAATTGAGAAGATTGTTGTTATTGAAAGGATTTGACACTTACTTGATACATAAGTATTTCACATGCGTTTTCATTAATTTTGACATGATATAATTGTAAAATATAAATACGTTAAAAAAACCTATACTAGTTTATAAAGTGAAGTATAAATAGGAGCATACCTTAATGGATCTTGTAGCTAAAGGCTGGTTTGTTAGACTTAGTACACCTTGTATTTATCGATTACATATAGAGCCCTCACTAGTGGGAAGTTAGAACTAGAATACCATTAACGATATCCCTCGAGTAGGGATTTATTGATATAAATATTTTGACACCTTCCTAAGGAGTCCACAATTATCATCCACTCTTTTAAGAAGATAGATATACCGATTACATGATTCATTCTTGAAAATTTCCTGAATAGAATAAGATTGATACGAAAATGTTTGCTAGTTTTAGTTTCTAAATGGTTGAATTTATTATATTTATATGAAATCATCATGGTTGATTATTGTTTCCACTTTTTTAAAAGGTCATTATTATGTGATTTTAATGATTATACAAGCATGTTTTCTAATTTATCCCTCAGAAAAATGATTGTGGTTATGTCACGATCCAAGCCTAAGGCCTAGACGTGACACGACGAATGAAAATCTGAAGGAACCCAAACAAGCCTCTTAGCATGTCAATCACACATCATTGATCGCGGAAGCAAAGTAAACAACATCAAGAATTAATTAAAAGGGATAAAGGGACTAAGAAAAATCTTTGATAACCATAAAACATTGAAGAGTCAAAGTTCAAAACATTAGTACATCAATTGTTCCAACAACACCTCTAAACATAAATTGGATAGGGGCCAAGACACTTTCCAGGCTCACCCTCATAGTATTAAAGATCAACATGGAGAAATAATATGAGCAAGAGTAGAATAGCTAGTGTCCCCGAATTTGAGGACTTACCAAAAGCATATCTTCAAGATATCAAATCTAGCCATGGGGAGGATGATTGAGAGGTGATCTGATTCCTACATGGTAACTTTATGTAGGCACAAAGTATGTGTTAGTACATTAGAATGTACTATGTATATAGGATACAATGCAACAATGATAGGCAACATAATCAAAATGTATAAGTATAAGCAATGGATAGGTACTATGCAGTATGGCATGCATGATCAATACTTGAAGTAAAACATGCTTATAGAGAACACATTATATGTGTAGGAAGGGACCATCATCATATACTAAGCAAACTATTACTTGGAATCCAAGGCATGTCACCCCCTTAGAAGGTGATTGAGGTATCTACCCCTCAACGTGGTAGTACGGGCATGTCACCCCCTGACAAAGTGGTCAAGATATATACCTCTCAATGTGGTAGTATGGGCATGTCACCCCCCGATAAGTTGGTCAAGGTATATACCCCTCAACGTGGTAGTACACGCATGTCACTCCCCCCACAAGATGATTGAGGTATATAACCCTCAATGTGGTAGTACTGGCATGTCACCCCCCAACAAGGTGGTCAAGGAATGTCACCCCCTCACAAGGTGTTTGGGCATGTCACCCCCTCACAAGGTGGTTGGGCATGTCACTTCCCAACAAGGTGTGATCAATTGGCAACACTATAGATACTTTTCGCACATTCAATATATACATACATTCCTCTTCATAATCATAAAGTCACTTGAGTCACAAGCCATGCAATAGGTCATAAGTAGCTCAAGAATCTTTAACAAGACATTTTATCAAACACTTGGCGGGTATGTAATGCTAGTTCGAGGATGTAATGCTAGTTCAAAATCATGCAATTGAAGAGTGAAATCATATGAGAAAACTCAAGGTAAATCAATCCACCAACACATAGTAAAACCCTCATGCAATATAGATCGTAGATTCATAGCTCAAAACATACTTAAACAGTCAACCTTTCATGAAACCCCAACATAGTTTATAATCAAATTTCATCATAAGAGATACCCATAGATAATCCAACTTGAAAACATGTAATTTATAAAAAAAAAAAGGAAGGTTGGTCACCATAGGTGAAAGGGCTCAATGGTTGAACCCACATACCTCAAATTTGAGGATTTCTTTGATGAAGATTTGAATGAGAACTTGAAGCTTAAATGAAGTTCCTTGTGATTAGGAAATGAGTTGGGACACTTAAATTTGGATGAAATATTTGGCTAAGTGTTAGAGAGGGTTTTGAAAGTGTCTTGAGTGATATAAAGTTGAAAAATGACTAAGTATAGGTGTTTTTACGCATATGACGGCATGGGGCTATGACCCCAAGGGCCTTGGCCAAAACAGTTTCTGCGACCAAATAACACTGATCTGCGCCCCTGGCGCGTCGCAGCTAGGGCGCGGATCACCACTGGATAAAGAAATTTTAGAAAAATTATTTTTCCCTACAGTTGCTCTAAAATCGGTGTTATTCGCATTTCCCACTCAATTTTCCCCCAATCATGAATATGAAGATCAAATTTTTGATTCACGTACGAATTTTGAGATATATGAAAATTACGATTATGAGCATTTTCAAGGCACATTTTCGGGCATTCCGAGGCGTTTTAGGTTAAGTGTTATTACTCACTGAGCTAGTGTCTTCACTCCTCATTAATTATTTTCTACAAAAAATATGGCTGATATTGGAAAGAGTTTAGTCATCTAGATCTAGCAAGTTGATTGCATGCTAAGCCTCACTCTTCTTCGGGTGAGAAACAAGATTATTTTTTCGTTATGGACCTTTCTTTGAATTCTTAGAGTCGCTCCACTGTCATATTCCTTTATAAGAGTCATGAATATTCTTTCGTATTGTAGTTATGTGATTAGTTTTAGACTTATTTTCATTTTTGAAGATGTATTTGTATTAATATGTGGCTATTAGATTATTGACAGATACTGTAGCTTAATTTAGAGGTTGATTGTGGTACTATTGATATCTGAGATAGTGATATATATATATAGCTTGAAAAAATGAATTAGATCGAAAAACTTTGTATGTATTTTGGACATGTGATCTCATATCATGACTTGAAATTATGAAATAAAATTAGCAGTTGGACATACAATTTTGTTCATATTTTAAATTATGAGATAAGATATCAAATTCTCCAAAGAATTTGATCTGAAAATTTTATATCATGATTAATTCATATATTTCATTATAGAAATTGACCCACAAGTTTATATATACTTTATAAAAGAAAATCATCATTTTACATCTATATAATTGTATGACCTCAAAGGTCTTTTTTGGCATTTTCAATAAAATTATCATTTTTTTCCTTCTCGAGAGTTGTCTAGGGTCATTTTTTATTGAGTCTAAAAGCCATATTTTGAAAACCTTATAAAAAGTTGGAGTTCTGCTAAAGAAAAAGTTTTAAAGGCCTAAAGTTGGAAATTTTGAGTTTTGTGGTCATTTTGAGTTTCTCGTGTCAAAATGCAATTTTATTGGTTCCATCAGCTCCAGAATTCCAAATTTGGTCTAGGAGCACTTGCCCCCTCCCTCCCCCCCCCCCCCCAAAATTTACTTTGGGATCAAATGGGCTAAAATTTTGGTTGGGTCATGACCCGCTCAATCTCAATAATTTTAACATATTATTATTTT
>JAABOM020079512.1:0-32560 GCA_011800125.2 Solanum clarkiae | reverse complement strand
TATATATATGGGCTAATCGTCCAACATTGTAAGAGGAAAAAATCGTGAGGAAATGAGCTAATGTGGTCAAGATCAACGATAACCAATATACTATCAATACCATTGAAAGTTCGAGGCAATCCCATCACGAAGTCCACGGTGATCTACTCCTACTTCCACTTAAAAATGGGCAATCTCTGATGCTTGGCATTTGCCTTCTTATATCTAAGACAATAGGATACATAATCAACTATATCTCTCCTCATACCATCCCACTAGTAATATTGCCTCAAATCGCAATATATCTTTGCTTTGCCCAGGTAGATAGAATATCTAGAATCATAAGCCTCATGTAGAATCAATTGTATCAAATTCCTAACTGTGTGAGCACACAATTTATCGTCAAATCTGAGGAATCCATCTTAGCCTATAGTAACTCCACCAACACCCCCTGTAAAAATCCTTATTTAGGAGCTACTAGGGACTCATCCTTGTACTATCTAGCATGGATCTGAGAGGATACTGAGCCCCAATGAAGGCTCATACCTTCCCAGAGTCTAAAATATCCAATCTCATATCCTATTAGCTAAGGAATGGATGTCCAAAGCCAAAGGCCGCTCTACAATGGGAAAATACACTAATCTACCATACTAACCGCGTTTCCGCTCAAGGCATCTACAATAACATTAGCCTTGCCCAAATGGTAGAGAATAGAGTGATTATCATCTGCTAATAGCTCGATCCAATGCCTCTGCCTAGAATACAAATCCCTTATGCTCATAAGATACTTTAGGGTGCGATAGTCCATATGTATCTCATAGTGGACCCCATATAAGTAGTGTAGGCATATCTTGAGCGCAATAACTATCGCTGCCAACTTCAAATCATGAGTTGGGTAGTTACGCTCGCGAACTTTCAATTGCTAGGAGTCATAAGCAATAATTCAACCTCATTGCATCATAATACATCCATGTTGATACTAGAGGGATCATAATATACTGTAAACCTCTCGCCCTCAATTAGAAGAGTCAGAATAGGAGAACAAGTAACTTCTTAAGCCTCAAAAAGCTTGACTCACACTCTTCAGACCATATGAAAGGAACACCCTAGCAAGTCAGTCGAGTCAATGGTGTAGCAATAGAAGAAACCCTCAACAAACTGCCTGTAATACTCAGTAAACCAATGAAACTCCTTACTTCGCTAATAGATATAGGCCTAGCCCAACCCTAGGTGGCCTCAACAATAATATCATCCTTGGACACTGCTGGCCCTAAAATGCAATAGATTCTAACCGAGCTCACACTTAGAAAATTTGGTATGAAGTCGATAATCCCTCAATGTCTGTAGCACAATACTTAAGTGTTGGGAATATTGTAATAACAAGATGTCGTCAATAAAGACTATAACAAAAGAATCTAGACAAGGCTTAAATATATAAGTCATCAGATTTATAAAAGTAGTGGGAGCATTAGTCAACCCAAATGACATAACTAAGAACTCATAATGGATTCGGAAGGCAATCTTAGGAATGTTTGTTGCTCTAACCTTAACTTATGATAATCAGACCTCAAGTGGATCTCAGAAAATATTACGACTCCCTATAACTGATCAAACAAGACATCAATATAAAGCAGGGGATACCGATTTTTCACATTCACCTTATTCAAATACCTATATGTAATACATATCCAAACATTCTCGTTTTTCTTATTGACAAATAGTACAGGAGCACCCCAAAGAGAAATGATAAGCCATATGAAGTGCAGATCAAGAAGACCTTGAAGATGAAAGAACTCTTTAAGCTCAGTAAGGGCCATCCATTAAGGAGGAATAGAAATGGGTTTCATTGCCAACTCAACATTTATGGAAAACTCACAGAAAAAAAAACACATCTGGATACTCACAAACCACCAGAACTGAATCAACAGAAGGAGTCTTAGCTAACATATCACAAATATGAGCCAAGAATGCTAAACAACCGGTAGCTAGCATCCTTTGCGCCCAAACATAGGAGATAATATCGACCAATGTACAACTAATAGATCCCTGCCATACTAATGGGGTATAGCATTCATGGCCAAGGTAAATCTATTGGCATAACAATCCAAAACTGCATGCTTAGGAACCAATCAATCTATGCCCAAACAAACATCACAATCAAGCATATCAAATAACACCAAGTCTACCCAAGTATCCATCCCCTGAAGAGTAACTACACAAGATCTACACATCTGATCCACTACTAAAGAATCTCCTACAGGAGTTATAATATGAAGTAGGGATGTAAGAGGCTCAAGGATCACACCTAAATAGAAAGTGAAATAAATAGATACATAAGAATATGTGGAACTGGTTAAATAAATCAGAGGCTGGTTGCTAGCACAAAGTGATTGTACTTGTGATAACATCATTTGATGCCTCAATCATTAACTGTGCTGGGTTGCATAGAAGTGGCCCTGATGGCCTCCCCCTCTGGTATTTACTTTACCACTAGACTTGTCGTACCTAGAATTGTTCCTAGACCCTACTTGTCCCCTCAGTAACTTTCTAACCACCTCTACAACCATGTTGATCAACTTTGTACTCGTGCTGGTCATTTTTGAAACCTCGTTGATTATCCTAATGGCCCTGATCATAACCTCTATCTCTAATTGTTGGTGGTGGGCCTCAGTGGCTTGCCTAAGAAGATAAATATGTCACTCTTCATACAAAGAAATCTCTAGACTAATGATATAGCTCCCTACAATCATAACACCCCAAAGAAGATCAATCACCCTAGGGTTTACCATTGCGACCTGTGGTACTTGAGATCTCTGACTAGCTGACTGAAAGGACCCAGCCCACTTTGATGTTATTGTATGTCTGTTTCTCAGCCTCTGCCTTGTGGGATAAGGAGGACTTCCCTACCTGGAGATATGTTGTTACTAGAGATTACCCTCAGAAGCTTGTATTGAAGCTTGAAAAGGATAAATAGACTAATCCTACTGCAACCTCAGCTAGGACTTATCAAAATTCCCCTAGATCTGTATCGCATCCCTCTATAGACACCCTCAAAGTGAACCCACTTGTTGCTGCTCCATGGGCCTCACAACATAGTAACTCAATAGTATGACCATAATGACCAATATCCAAAAACATTGACCCGTTGTGACTAATGATTGAGTCTCAATACTTAGTTGCATCCTCAAAACTCTTACAAGACATTTAATCCTCTCCTCCTCAATAGGCAATATCATAGTGGCATATCCGTAAAGCTCGTGAAATCTAGCCTCATACTATGACACTGTCATGGGCCCCTATTCTAGTCTAGAGAACTGATTATAGAGTCCATCCTTGAGGCTCCTATGAACAAACTTGGCCAAGAGTGCATCTAAAAAATCTGTCCATAATATTGGCGTGACCTAGTTGGCCTGGTGTCCATGTTAGACTACCATTATTGTCTGGCAGCTCCACCAAGCTAATAAGCTATAAAATCTACTCCTTATAGACTCTAACATCTTCAATGTCTGCGACCTCTCGCAATAGGTCATCAAAAACTCATGGGCATCCTCTCTAACCACCTCTAAGATCCTTGGAGGAGCCAATTTGAGAATATAACCAAGCAACCACTGGTGCTTGGTCAACTTTTTAATGAATGACCAGATGATCGAGCTATAAGTATCAGTAGGTCTAAATAACCTAGTGTCACTATACAAATTCTCTAACATATGGAGATATGCAAAAATGCAAAAAAGACTTGGAGGGTCATTACACTACATCAAGGATCTACAGTGACTCCTTTTCTTTTTGCTTTAGTAATGGATGAGGTGACATGGTCTATCCAAGAGGAGCGTCCTTTGTGTGTGATATTTGTGGATGACATAATACTTATTGATTAGACACTAGATAGAGTTAATGATAGGCTTGAGAATTGGAAATAAACATTGGAGTCCAATTGATTCAAATTGAGCAGGACCAAAATAGAATATTTAAAGTGCAAATTCAATTTTATGATGGATGACGTGGAAATGGAATTAGGGCTTGCTACTCAACTTATTCCTAAGTAAGAAATTTTTAAATATCTTTAATTTGTTGTTCAAAGTAGCGAGGACATCGATGATGATATCATGCATTGCATTGGGACAGTATGGAGTTAGTGAGGCTAGCCTCTAGAGTATTATTTTATAAGAAGGTACCACCAACATGTAAAGGTATGTTCTACAGAATGATGGTTAGACCATCTTTATTATATGGGGTGGAGTACTGACTAGTCAAAAACTCAAATATTTAAAAAGTGTATGCTGTGGAGATGAGGATATTGAGATGGATATGTGGACATACTAGGCGTGAGAAGATTAGGAATGAGGTCAGTTGGGAGAAGGTGGGAGTAGCCTCTATGGCAAATAAGATGAGAAAAGTGAGATTGAGATAGTTTGGCCATATACAAAGGAGGTGTGTGGACAACCAAATTAGTAGGGGTTACGCAGAAGGATAGGGATATATTGAAAAAGTATTGGGAAGAGGTTATATAACAGGTATGGTGCAACTTCACATCACCTAGAATATGACCTTAAATAGAAAGGAGTGGAGGTCTCATATTAGGGTAGATGGTTAGTAGGGATAAACTATTGTCTTGTCTTGTGATAATTTTTAGGTTTGTCATAGGATTAGTTATGCTATTATGGTTGTGTTGTTACTGTTCTTTGATTGTTCTTCTACTTCAATTATTTATTTTCTCTTGAAATTAACGTTGCTCTTCGTTTTAGTCATTATTCTATATTTATTATTTTCTTCTTTTACTTGGAGCAGATATATTTGAGTCATGTGTCTTTAAAAAATAGCCTCTCCATCTCCCTGAAATAGTGGTAAGGTCTGCATACGTTTTACTTTCCCAGACTCTACTTTGTGGGATTTCATTGGGTATGTTGTTGTTGTTTTGTATGTCTGTGTATTGTTGAATCTCTTTAAGAATTAGTAAATACTGATTTTCTAATTTTTTTTGGAATTCCAATGCTAAAATATTTAATTTAGTTATCTTAGTTAATAGCTTATAAGTCGAAAATAAACATATAAACACGAGAGAAAAAACTGATTTATTAATTTATTCATTTAACTAAATCTATTATTTCCATATAGAACTCAAAAACACCAAAGTAAAACTAAGTACATCAGTCACTTTTTCCTGTATGAAATCTAATAAAGGTAATATCATAAACTTTTAGATGAGATATCTAAAAATTCTAACATAAATTCTAAAAAGTCCAATATAAGAATATCCAACAAATTATAGATCCATGAAAATAAAAAGAGGTGACCTTTCTCTTTTGTCACCTTCATTTTCACATGTCGAGCATTTGAAAAAAATTTCAATTCTCATTTTCACAATTGACATATTTGAATTTGGGAATTGGACAATAATTTCAATCTCCTTTTGTACTTTCATTCCCTCTCTCTCGATCAGTTTACCTATACCAATAAGATTCTGACAGCCGAGTCTAGATTTTTCGGCAAGTTTCTCTAGCATTCTCATTCTTCCCCTTTTATCCAATCTTTCTCACTTTCGGTGTTGGTAACTGCTGAGCCACTCTCTAGTTACTGGAAAATGGTCAGAACTGTTCTATTTTTTAGGTTTCTCCACTTTTTTGTATACTAATTACATTGGTCATTTCCATGTGATACAATATTTTTTCTTGGAAGGTTATTGCTTCGAAAGTGTTCTGTTTTGGAGGTTTCTCCACTTTTTCTTATTCTCGTCACACTGGTCGCTTCCACATGATATGATTTTTTTCTTGGAAGACTATTGCTTATACTACTGGGTTTGTCAATGAATTTTGGACCTGAAGGGTGCTGGTTGGACCTAGTGAATTTGCAAAAAACACGGGTTCATCAAGAATTGGTTTATGATTTTTGAAGATTACAAGTTTTATCCTCTTCGAGTTCTCCTCTTCAAATTCGAGGTTCCACATTTCCAAAGTAACTTTAGAGTTGTTCAAATTGCCTTTATTTTTTTATTTTCATTGCTTTCTACAAATTTGATTGTTGATTTATCTATTATCCATTTTGCCCTCGATTTATTGCTGCCCGTTGACTATTTGTCTGTTGACCAATTGCTTAATATTTCAGTATATCTCATTCTTGGTTAACTTTCTTGGAAACATTCATTGTGAAATTGACTTAACTTTCTCTTCTGTTACTTCTTTATGTAAAAAGTGACTTTTAGGGAGTTTATTAAATTACTTACTATGATTTTTTGAGTTCTCATTGTTGTATATTGATTATTATGCATTGTGCCTAGAATATATTTCTCTATTTTGTATACTATCATATCTTCTTGATCTTTTGTAGTTTGGTGAGTTATTACTTCTTAGTTTAGTGGCGTTGGGGTCTGCTGGTGGATTATGGTCATGTCATCGGTTGGGGTTGGAGGCAATAGGTAGTAATGGTAAGAGGGGAACGGGCTTACTTATGTTGAGAGTAGTTTTTTGGAACATAAGATCACTTATAGGGATGTTCGTAGAATTAGTGAAGAGTCTTAACAGGAGACAAATTAATATAGCATGTTTTTAGGAGACCAGATATGTAGGTACCAAAGCTTGTGATGTAGCTGTATGGATAAAAATGGAATAGGTATTCTAGTACATGAGGACCTTAGGGAGTATGTGGTTGAGGTTAGGAGGATTAATGATAGAATGATATCTATTAAACTTGTGATCGTTAGTCATATTGTGAATGTAGTTACTGCCTATGCACCCAAGTGGGACTAGATGAGGAAGTCAAAAAAGCTCTTTTGGGAGGATATGGATGAGGTTGTGAGAGGTATACCGAACCCAAAAAGAATCTTCATTGGGGGAGATTTTAATGGGCATATCAGTGTAACTTCCAGCGATTTTGATGATGGTCATGGACGCTTTGGTTTTGTAGAGAGGAATGAAGGTGGTACACCCCTCTTAGGTTTTTCTAAATCCTTTGAGTTGGTTATTGCTAACTTATGTTTTCCAAAGAGTGAAAATCACTTGATTAACTTTTGTAGTATGGTAGCTATGACTTAGACTGATTACTTACTCCTCCAAAAGGGTGATAGAAGCCTTTGTAAGAATTGCAAAGTTATTTTGAGTGAAAATATTTTCACTTAACGTAGTATCTAGTGATGGATTTAAAGAGTAAGAGGGATAAGATGAAGAAGGCTATTTATGCCCAACCAAGGATTAGATAGGGAGGCTTGGCTCCTGCACTTTCTCAGGTGATGGAATAAATGTTGACTAGTTTGGGGGCTTGATGTAGTAGCGAAAATGTGAACACCATGTGAGACACTACTGCTGGTTGCATTATAAAAGTAGCTACTGAGGTACTAACTAGGGGTATCAAGAGGGAGCTTTGATGCACATCAAGGTGATTCATTGTGGAACGGGAAAAGTTCAAGGTAAAGTGAAGGCTAAGAAGATTGCCTATAAAAAGTGGTTGTAGTGCATGGATGAGGATGAAAAATGAAGGATTAAGGATATTTATTAGATGGCAAAGTCAGAAGCAAAGACGGTGGTCACAGTGCTAAGACAGTGATGTTGCCAAGTTACACATCCTTTTAGAGGAAAAAGCGATCGTTACCAAGATATAAAACTTAACCAAGGTTAGGGACAAACCCAAGGATATACTTAGACTCAAAGAAAATTCATCAATAAGCAATTCATGCAAATAACCAACTCAATTCCCTAAGGGGGGAGGGGTTGCAATGTTCAATAAGAAAATAAATGAATATCACAAGAGACAATCAATAATGGAGAGCAACTAGGGTATTGTGTTCCCCATGATTCCCCAACTTAATCTCCTTGAATAAACCAATTCAAATCTAGTGTATAGCATGCAAGGCGGTAATTTAAGTTCACCAAACCCTTTGGACCAGGTGAGAGGTGAATTTCACTATATGTCTAGGCTCATCTCCATAGTGTGCAATACTAACCATTACTTATAAGTCCTAATCAACCTCCACTTAGTCCAGTTCGGTTGATTAGATGATAACACATCATCAAATCCTGCTAATCAATCTCTTTTCCTATTCATTACTACTTGGATTGGGAAAGTAACACTAGACAGGTTCTAATATTGGCCACTATTAGAAAATATACAAAACAAAAAGAATTGATTAATACATGCACATACCCATGATGTGTTGTCAACATACAATATATTTGATGCTTAAAACATAGGATTTTGTGTATTCTTAATATGACATTTATGATTTTTATGTGTTTTGGGTGTTTTGTTTGCACGAAAGCAGGTTAGCATGACTTTGAGGGCTAAATTGTAGACTTTTTCGATTTTTGATGGTTTACGGAACCCTCTACGACTTGTAGAGTATTCTATGAGTCGTGGAGTAGTTTTTATATAGATTTCTAATAAAAGATGAGATTTGAAGTTCAGCTATACAAGACCTCTATACAAGTCGTAGATCACTCTATAAGTCGTATAGAGAGGTTTCGTGAAGAAATTCAATAAACGACCAATTGATGCAGAGGAAGTCTATGAAAGTGCAATACGAGTTGTGAATCAATCTATGACTCCTAAAGTGGATTCGTGGCAGTGAAGTCCAAATTCAAGAAGCTGAATATGAGACCTCGATTATGACTCATAAATCACTTCATAAGTCGTAAGGACCTGTCATAGAAAGTTGTCGATCAATTTTTATATTTTTTATGACTTGTTTGTAATGACTATAAATAATACTTTTAGGTTAATTTTGGGGGGAGTACAGTTGAGAATGTCATCAGAAAGTACTTTTAGGGTTTTGTACTTGGAGACTTCAATTCTTAGGGGAGAATACACTTGTGAATTAATTGAATTTTTAAATCTTATGATTCTCAATTAATATTGGATTTGCTTATTCTTCAATTCAATTGGGTAAGTGTTTAATTATATTTTCTCAATTTATAATTTCTTCATCTACCCATAGAATGAGCAGCTAAATCCAAAACTTAGATTTGTGGGAACCATGAAGATCCAACCAAATAAATTTGGATAATTTGCAATTCTTTGAATGGGTATTGCATGTATTAATCAATTTTCTCCATTTTACATGTTCTCTAGTAGTGGCCAACATTAGAACTTACCTAGTCTTTGGTTCCTGATCCAGGTGGTAATGAATAGGAAAAGAGATTGATTGATAGGATTTGATGATGTGTTCTCATTTAATAAATCGAACTAGACCAAGGGGAGGTTGACTGGGACTATGGGTAATGGTTAGTATTGCACACTATAGAGATGGTCTAAGTCAGATAGTAAAATTCGCCTCTCACCTTTGACCAAAGGGCTTGGTGAACTTAAATAACTATCATGCATGTTATACTCTAGTCAAGAATTGGGTTATTCGAGGATATTTAGTTAGTGAATCATGGGGAACACAATTTCCAAGTTACTCTCTATTATTTATTGTATGTTGCTTTAGTTAGTTTTGTTTATTCTTGTTGAATATTGGAAACACCACCCCCCATTTCGGGGAATAGAGTTATTAATTACTTGAATTGTATATTGGTGAATTTGTTGTAAGTCTCCGTATTCTCGGTGGGATTCGACCCTAACCTTGGTTAGGTTTTATATTTGATAGAGACCATTTTATCCTCCAAAAGAGAGGTGTAACTTGGGCGTGACCAAAGATTATGATGCCTTTGTTGGGGGATACAGCTAAACTTAATTGAATTCACTAGTAATTTTAATTCAAGTGTTAATCCTTGGTTCCCTTGTATTTTAATTTTGTTCTTGTTCCTTTGCAGGGTATACTAGTAGTGATGTCCAACACTAGGAGTCAAGAAAATCCATTAACTCCACTTGATCCAGAGGTCCAAAGAATTACAAGAAGAATGGCCCAAGAAAATGATGATATTGCAGGTAATGCAGCCTTGAATCGGAATGTTAATAATGATGATCGAAATGAAAACCACCTCCTTTGGAGAATATTCCACGGCCTCAAGATTTCAATGACAATGCTTACTAGTGGAATCAATATAGGTTGAACCCTATGGCTATAGATGTGACCGGGGCTGTTGTGTTGCCACCACTACAGGCTGTCACAAAGTTCACAGTTTCTAGTGGGTTACTTCAGATGCTGCAAAATTGTGGGTTATTTGTGGGCCTACCATTAGAGGATCTACATAGGCACTTGCACAATGTGGCATTTGCTTGTAAGAATGTGATGGGGACACAAAATTTGTCTATGGATGCTATGGAATTTTGTGTTTTCCCATTGTCTCTTACGGGCAATGTTGCATTATAGCTATCTAAGCTCCCACAAGGTTTGATCACCAGTTGGATAGAAATGTAAAGGTATTTCTTAGGAAGGTACTTCATTAAAATAAACAGGCTTATAATGGAGGACCAGATCAATCAATTCAAGCAAATCCCTTGGGATTCAATGCTTGATACATGAGAGCGATTCAACAGATGCTTGAGGAACACGCTGGATATTGAGATTCTTGGGAATGTCTGGGTAGAAAATTTCTATTGAGATGTAGATGCTTACAGTCAAGCAAGTGTTGATGCCCTCTTAGGAATTCGATTTGTAGAGTAACCATTCACAGAGATTCTCGAGCACATAAACATGGTAGTAAAATCCAACCATGTGTAAAAGCCTAGGAATAGGCATCTAACAAATTGTACAAGCACTGTTGATAGGAGTTCTAATCAAGAAAATGTATCCCTGCAAATTTATTATAAGGGAGATACGAACTCAAGAATTGAGGGAATGCTTGACTAGTTGTTAAAGAGGGCAGATATTGAAGATGAGATATTGAAGGAGATCAACTCTGACATTGTCAAGATAAATTTTAGAGTGGACCAACACTTTGTAGTCATTCAACAGCTAAATAGTCAGTCTGGACTTGTGTCAATGCAACTGGATTAGATTCAAAAAGACATGATGTCAAGTACCAAAAAAAGAGGTAGAAGTTGGTGATGATGATGCACTAGAGCTTGAATAAGTCTGATTACTCAACCTAGCTAACTCGTTCCATGACAATAAATCAGGCGCTACTTGGGAGGCAACGCAAGAGTTTTGATGTTTTAGTTTTGTGTTGAGTTCATCTTCAATTTTTGCATTCTTAGGTAGTTGTTTGATTGTGTTTTGATTGCTATTTTTAACATTGGGTTGGCTGCATATATGGTGCAAGTGAATTTTATAAAGTGTATGCAGGTAAAAGACTAAGGCAGCAGATTTCGCTGAGGAATACATCTGGTACAGTTTCTATGACTAGGCTTATGAGTCACATTACACTTTACGACTCATAACCCCATCTTGTAGAGATTTCCAGTGAGCATGAATAGTGCGCACTCAACCCATGAGCCAACTTTACGACTCGTAGACCAAACTATGAGTCGTGATCTGGGTTCATGGAACTCAGGTAAGACTCTGAATTTTTCTAAGTATTGAGAGGTCTATGAGACAGGACATATGAGTCATAGATCCATCTACGACTCGCAGTTGAGGTTTCGTAGACCCAAGCCCAATAATTATAATTGTGATACGGTAAAGGTATAAAAGGTGGGGTCAAATTATTTTTACCCCACTTTTGACTTAATTGACCGATATTACCCTATATTTTTCCCTCCTTCTATTTTTTGATCAATTTCTGGAAATCAAACCCATTTTCTGGTGTGATTTTCCAGGGCCTAGGGTTTTTCTTTTTCACCTTCTCTTTCTTCTCCAAATTCATCACTATTATTGGTAAGTTCTTGATTTACTTTTAGCCTTTAAAGTTACTTTATTCTTAATCGTGTGATATGAAAATTGTGATGGGCTTGATATTCAAGCATGACATTCATGTTGAATTTGACTGGTGAATGTGCAATTAGAGTTGCCTTTGATTGAATTGCTAAATTGATTCCAAAAATCGGGTATCTTAGGCTTTGTGATTGATTATTGTTGTGTTTATGGGATCATGCTTCTTGTTTGATTGAATGGATTTGAATAGCTTATGAGTGTAAATTAGTTATCGATAACCAAGGAGTATGATAATGTTTGGGCCAAATTGAGATAGTTGGAATTGTAGGGTGACTGATGTTACATCATTTTCGATGGGGTGAGTATATGTTGAACATGTTTGGGGTTGGTTTTTATGTGCTTAACATGTGAGTGCTTGTATGCTTGCTTCGATGCTAGTAGGATAATGTTTGAAATACTTTTGGGGACCGTGTGATGGACTTAAAAAATACCAGGTACCTTGGATTTCTTGTTTAGGAGAGTCTTTTACGACTGTAGATTGATATACAATTCGTAATTGCCCCTTGTGGGAAATTCCAGACACTTGGTGATATAAGTATTCATCAGACAAGACCTTCTATGAGTCAGAGATCACTTTACGACATGTAAATAGGTCTCGTAGATCCTTGACATTTTCTAAATACTCTCTAGAATTACATACGACCCAACTTTATGACTCATAAAACACTTTAAGAGTTGTACCTCGATCTAGTAAACTTTTCCAGTGGCTATTATTGTTCTGAAGCACTCATCTACGAGAGCATTTTATGACTTATAGTGCTCACTACTACTCGTAACGTGGCCCTTGTAGACCATATCTGCAACCGATTCAGATAAGTTTTTGCTTTTTATTTATTGATTTTTGGGGCTAATTATGGTTAATTTATGTTTAATTTTTAGATACTATGGCCCCAAAAGGAAATCGCTTGAAGATTGAGGCTTTTAGGAGGAAGCTCAGGGATGAGCCTACAGTTGATGATCATTCATGTGATGGTCCAACCCCTCAGTTGAGTGGGTCATTGGAGATATGTGATGCCCAGCTTGACTCAGAGATACCTCTCCCATAGACTAGAGTTGTTGCCAGGCCTAGGCAGCCTCAGGCTCAGAGTGATAGTCCTTCCTAGTCTGAAGAGGAAGGTAGTAAGGAGACGAGGAGTAGCATGCCCCAGATGACCCCTTCTACGGAGGAACATAGTTTAGAGGAAGCCTCCGAGGACAGAGGAGATGAAGAGTCCTCCGTCTCACCATCTTCATCATAAGCACAGATGCTACTACTCACCGGTGGTGCGTTGAGGGTATAAAGGCCATATTTTTGTAAGGCATGCAGCCTAAGAAGCGGGGCAAACCCACCCATTCGATATATGAGGAGCCCAAGGTTATTGATGATGGACTTAGGTGTGTCCCAGGTCTGAAGGACACGATGATACATTATGGGATCGAGTAGTTCACAGAGGCACTTGGTAGATACTCCCCGATTCAAGTATGAGAGTTTTATACTTCATACACACCCACTATCTGGTGTGATCTTCCCAAGGGGATGAGACCTATCACTCAACCTAGATTGACAGAGGTACGAGTGAGAGGTCGGTGGGTCAATATTTCTAAAGAGATGATCGATCGTGTGGTTTTTGGTCCAGAGTACTGTGCCCCTAGATATACAATAGAGTTTGACTATAGGTTGGGGCAGGACAGAAATTCATTAATTATGAAGGATCTGATACATAGGACTTCACTATTGAGATGGGTGGCAGGTTACATTGCAAAGCAAGGACTAGAACCTGCTTAGGTCACTATCTACACGGAGCCGATTATCAAGGCTTCACTCTCTTTCCCCGCCATGTTTTGGTAGGATGTTGTCAGATCACGCATCTGACCGACCTTGGTTTATAACACACTTACACTGGAGCATGTAATATTGGTTTTCAGCATTTTGGTTGGCTAAGACATTGATTGGGCCCAACTCATAGCAGAGCAGATACATGAGTCAACACTGAAGAGGGCCACATCCATCCCATTTTCGGTTTTGATCTACAAACTATTTATAGAGTCACAAGTGGAGATATTACATCAGCTGGACCAGCTAGTTGAGGCCCAGCATACTTTGGAGCCCAGCCTGATAAAGGTTGATGGGAACTTGGTGGCACTTTAGCGGGCACAGCCTCCTCCAGTGCCTCACTGACACCTCTTGAAGGTTCGACGACTGCCATCACCACTACTGTTGCTTCTACTATTGATGAGAGAGCTCAGCAGCCCGAGGCCGTCGATATTGAGAGGGGTCCTACTACACCTACTCCTGCACCAGAGGCCACTACTTCACAGCCTTCTACAGCGGGCATGGTCTATGTGTCTGCTGCTTCTATTCAGTCCACGGCGCAAGGTTATCATATGCTGAGGCCCAGTTATCTCTGCTTATTCAGCAGCTTTGGTTATGGGTTCGGCAAGCTATTGCAGAATCAAAGGAGCGGAGTTGGGCGTTCACCATCTCCACTATTTAAGAGTGTGTTTCCAGAGTGGACGCCTTCATGAATGCTTTTGAGGAGTGGGTACAAAAGAGGTTAGCTGAGTCTCGGCCTTCAGATTTGTTAGCCATATGACAGGAGATCGAGAAACATAGGGCTGACTTGACATCATCACTTGCGGCGCCCGTGATACTACTAGAGACTAAATCTTTGACACTGCTATTTGATTTATTTATCTCTGTGGAGCCTTAATAGACTTCCCTCGGAAAGAGACATTGCACGGATGCCGAGCCAAATGAGAGGAATGTACGTGCAAAGTTTTTTGAGGATCATGAGGATGGAGAGGATGATCTTGAGCTGGCCTTGAGGATATTGAGGCGTGACGAGGAGATGAGCTAGCTCATGAGCATGATCAGGAAAAGGCTATTGGCCCCTCTAGACAGAGTGTAGTAGCTGAGGAGACTACCCGCAAGAGGGGGATTGCCAAAATCAGCCGCAGACTGGCGCTTTGGCACCAAAGTATGTTTTTGACCCCTATTTATTCTAGTTTTGCTTGATTTTGTTGCATTGGGACAATGCACAATTTTTTTGATGGGGTGTAGGTAGTTATAGGTCTCAGCAAAGTTCGAGTAGCTTATGGTCCATAACTATCCGAAATTTTGATCTCGAGGTTTTCTTTCTTGTGTTCATTTTCCTCGTGAATATTTAATTTCTGTTGAATCGACAAGTTTAGGATGTTTAGATAATATGTGTAGCATATAGTACTATTACTTATAGTAATGACATGTGAGTGTGAGCTTATTTTGGTAGATTCACGCATTTTGTGCAAATTCAGAACTTACCCTATTACTCTAAGTTAGATTGTAGATTCAATGGATTAGGAAGGGATCTTAGGTATTTCTTCTTTAATTAGTCCACTTTAGCCTAAAAAAGACCAACCAAATGAAGTTTCATCCATTGTTCCAAATATTTGAGCCTTACATGTACTAATATTCTTTCAAAAACACCTAATTAGCCTAACTTTATCTAGTGAAAAACCTTAAATTTAGCCATGGTCTGTCCTTGAGCATTGTGAACATTGATTAAGGCAAAAAGCCTAAGTTGAGGGTGGCTACCAGAAGTGGCCCTGGTTTGGGGAATAGATATTGTGTACTTTAATACAGGCTAAAAGCCTAAGTTGAGGGTAGTCGATGTAACGGTAAAAGCACAAAAGTAAGGTGGTAAGTTGGGAATGAAGAGCAAAAGAAGAAAATCATGTAGTGGGTGTAAGAAAAAAAATGCCTCACATTGAGCACAAAAAGTGAAATGAAGTGTAAAAATGAGGCAAAAGCTGAAAAATGACAAGAAAAATACCCGAAAAAGCTTGAATATGGATAAAGGGAGGATAAGGTGAAAATGTTATAGTTGGTAAGGTGAAAGTGATGCAAAACATAGTTCAAGGACGTCTTTTTGTCACTATTTTCCAAAAATGTCATACCAAAGCCCCTTGAGCCTACGTTACGAGCCTAGAAAGTCCTAAAGTGATCCTAGTCCAGTTGGTTAATCAATCCCTTTTCCTATTCATTACTACCTGGATCGGGAAAGTAACACTAGATAGGTTCTAATGTTGGCCACCATTAGAAAACATGCAAAACGAAGAAAATTGATTAATACATGCATATACCCAATCAAAGAATTGTAAAATATCTGGGTCTACTTTGTTAGAACTTCATGGTTCCCACAACCCTAGTTGTGGATTTAGCTACACATGATATGGGTAGATGAAGAAATTATGAATTGAGAAAACATAATTAAACTCTTATCCAATTGAATTTAGAATCAAGCAAATCCAATATGGATTGAGAATCACAAAATTTAAGATTAAATTAATTCACGAGTGTATTCTCCTCCAAGTATTGTGGTCTCCAAGTACAAAACCACAAAAGTACTCCCTAATGACATTCTCTACTGTTCTCTCATGGAAAATAACGTAAAAGTACTATTTATAGTAATTACAATTGAGTTCTTAAAAAATTGAAAAACTGGTCGGTGGACTCAATGAAAGGTATTTACGACTCATAGTGTCTTCTGTAGCCGTAATCAGGGTCTCATATTCAGTTCTTGAGATCTTGGACTTCTCTTTTACAAACCATCTTCACGACTTGTAAACTGATTTACAACTCGTACTTTAGACTCGTAGGCTTCAACTCATTCCTCTCCGGAAATCTTCATGAAACCTATCTATACAACTTGCAGAATGCTCTTTAACTCTTATAGAGGTCCCGCGGACTTGAATTTCAGATCTCACCCTTCACTGAAATTTGTCACGAAACTATATCTACAACCCATAGACTGCTTTACGACTCATAGAAGGTCTCGTAAATCACCAAAAACCAGAAAACTCTGTAATTTTGCCCCACAGTCATGCGAACCTGCTTTCCTGCAAAACTAAATACCAAAAACACATAAAAATCATAAATGTCGCATTGGGAACACACAAAATCCTAAGTTTTAGGCATCAAAAGTGTTGTATTTTGACAACACATCAACACCCTCAACTTAAGGTTGTTGCTTGTCCTCAAGCAACGACTCAATCTATATACACAATACTGTAACAGAAAGACCTCAACTCAATGGCATACATCACATACAATTTAAACTCAGGTACCCATACCAAATTTTGAAAACAAGATTAGATAGCTATTTAGTGAACCAAAGCACGTTGGTGCATGTGACAACACAACTATGACAAGCAAGGGAATATCAACAGTCTACAATCACTAAACAAGTCAAATGCTAACAACGCAATGTGAATGCCCTTATAGAAAGAAGTCTACTTTTGACACTTACTGATGAGTTCATATTTATCTTTAGGATTGTGTAAAAACTCTCCCCGTCACAAAAGATATTCATTCATGATGACTAATACAATATGTTTGCTTTATACTCATGACATAGACATTCAACTAACTGGACTAGGATCACTTTAAGACTTTCTAGGCTTGTAACATAGGGTCAGGGGGTTTGGTATGATATTTTTGAAAATAGTGACAAATAGCCCTCCTTGAAACTGTGTTTTTCCACACTTTCGCCTCACCAACTTTGTCATTTTTACCTTACTCTACCTTTTTCCTTATTCAAGCTTTCCCGGGTGCTTTCTTCTCATATTTTAGCTTTTGCCTTATTTTTACACTTCATTTTGCTTTTTGGCTCAATCGAAGGCATCTTTCATTTTTGTTACGCCCAGTACATGCTTTTTCTTATTTTTCTCCTCTTTCTTAACTCACCTCCTTATTTTTGTGCTTCTTCTTTATATTGACCACCCTTAACTTAGGCTTTTAGCCTATAGTGAAGTACACAATATGTATTGCCCGAACTCTAGGGCAACTTTTGGTAGCCACCCTCAGCCTATGCTTTTTGCCTCAGTCAAGGTTTACGATGCTCAAGGAAAGACCAAGCCCAGTTTTAAGGTTTTTCACTAGACAAGGTTAGGCTAACTAGGTGTTTTAGAAATAATTGGTACATGTAAGACTCAAATATTTGGAACAAGGGATAAAACTTCATTTGGTTGGTCAATTTAGGCTAAAATGGTCTAACTAAAGAACAAAGGCCTACGATCCCTTCCTAATCCATTTAATTTACAATCTAGCTTAGAGTAACAGGGCAAGTTCTGAATTAGCACAAAATACATGAATCTAGCAAAATAAGGTCACGCTCACATGGCATTGGACAAATTATCCACAAGAAGCTCATAGATCATGTTTCTGATCTCAAATTACCCTCACTTATCAGAATAGATATTGCCAAACACCTAAATATGCATGGTTTCCATTTAACTACTAATAAAAAAAATTTGGTGGGTACCTTTTTTTCAAAACAAAACATAAAAATATGGTATATGCCATAAATTTTAGTACTATATGCTACAAATATTATCTAAACATCCTAAACGTTCCGGTTCAACAGAAATTAAATATTCACAAGGAAAAAGAACACTGGAAAGAAAATTTTGGGATCAAAATTTAGGATAGTTATGGACTATAAGATACTCAAACTTCAGTAAGGCCCAAAACTAGCCACACCCCATCAAAAAAGATGTGTATTGTCCGTAATTCATAAAATCAAGCAAAAATGAAATATAAGGGGTCAAAAACATACTTGGGCGCCTAAAAGCTAGTCTCGGTTTGAGTCTAGCCACAGTCTCCCTATGAGGAAGTCTCCTCATCTTTAGTACTCTGTTCGGAGGGGCCAATACCTCTCGCCTTATCATGCTCACGGGATAGCCTCATCTCCTCCTTGTTCCTCGATGTCCTCAACGCTAGCTCAGATCCTCCTCCTCATCCTCTGAAGCTTTGCATTTACATTCCTCTTAATGGGCTCATCACCCTTTTTAAGGGTCTCTTCCAATGGGATGTTTGTGCAGGCTCCTCGGATCAAATAGCGATGCCGGAGATATCATCTCTGGTAATGTAACTGCCGCCGCAAGTGATGATGTCATGTCAGACCTAAGCTTCTCGATCTCTGTTTGCAAGGTTGACAAATCTGAAGGTCGGGCCTCAGCTAACCTCTTCTAAACTCGTTCCTCAAAGGCATCGATGCAGGCATTCACTACAGAAACACGCTCCTGAACAATAGAAATAGTGAATGCCCATCTTTGCTCCTCTGAGTCTAAGATAGCCTGCCATACCCACGGCCTAATCTACTAAAAGAGACGAGTCAACAGAGACTCAACATGTGATATTCTCCGTGCCATGGCCTGAATAGAAACGGAGATACATAGACCATACCCGATGTAGGAATCTGTGATGTATTGGACTCTGTGTGGTAGCAGCTATAGTAGGACCCCTCTCAATGACTACCTTGGGTTGCAGGGGTCTCTCCTCTATTGTAGCAGTAGTAGTAGTAGTAGGGGCAGTCATCGAACCGTCAGGTGGTGGCACTGGGGTGAACATCTGTAGTGTTGGTGGAGGTTGTGCTCGCCGGATTGTCACTGGGTTCTCATCAGCCTCGATCAGACTGGGCTCCGAAGTATGCTGGGCCTCAACTAACTAGTCCATCTAGTGCAAAATCTCCACCTTAGACTCAATACAGAGTCTGTAGATCAAAATAGGAAATGGGATGGAGGTGGACCTCTTCAGTGTTGACTAATGTATCTGTTCTGCTGTGAGTCGAGTCTAATCGATGTCATAGTTAACCAAGATGCTGGCAACCAATACCGCATGCTCTAGCATAAGCGTATTATCCACTAAGGTCGGCCAGATGTGTGATCTAAAAATGGCCCACCAAAACTTGGCACGGAAGCTGAGTGAAGCCTTCACTATATGCTCAGCGTGGGTGGTGACCTAAGCAGGCTCTGGACCCTGCTCTGCAGTACGATCAGCCACCCATCTTAGATGTGAGGTCCGCTATACCGTATCCTTCATAAATAATGAGTTCCTGTCCTGCCCCAACCTGTGGTCAAACTCTGTTTTGGATCGGGTGGTGCGGTACTCGGTACCAGTAAGCATGTGGTGGATAGTCTCCTCAAAAATGTCGACCTGCCAACCTCTCAATCGTATCTCAGTCAACCTGAGATGTGTGAGAGGTTTCTTTCCCTTGGGAAGATGATGCTAAATAGTGGTTGTGTATAATGCATAGAACTACCTCACCAAAATCGTGGAGTACCGTCCTAGTGACTCTGTCACCCACATCAAACCATATTGTATCATTGTGTCCTGCAAAGCGGGGAGACATCTCAATCCATCAGAAATCACTCAAGGCTCCTCATATATAGAATGGGTAGGCTTGCCCCGTCCCTTGGGTTTTATACCCTCCAAGAATGTAGCCTTCATACCCTCGATGCACCACTAGTTGGCATGGGCATCTAGTGCTGATGAAGAAGATGGTGCAACGGAGGACTCGGCATCTCCTCTTTCCTCGAATCCCTCCTCAGAATTTGGATCCTCTCTAGAAGGAGTCATTTGGGGCATGTTACTCCCACTCTCGTCACTCCCTTCCTCTTCAAACTGGGAAGGACTATCAACTTGAGCCTGAGTACACCTAACTCTAGTTGTTGCTGCTCTAGTATATGGTACCTTATCCTCAGGGTTAGGTAAGACATCGAGGATCTCGAATAACCCACTCAATTTAGGGGTCTGCTCAGTATCTGAAGGCTCATCATCTGTAGGCTCATCGCTGAGCTTTCTCCTTAAGGCCACGATTTTTGAGCGATTTCCGTTCAAGGCCATAGAAATTGAAATAATAGATATAAACACACCATAATCATCCCCAAGAATCAAGAAATAAAATGCAAAAAGTAATCTAAATCAGCTACAGAAGGGTACTATGAAAGCCCCTTTACGAGTCATAGTGAGCTCTACAAGTCGTAGAGTGCTCTCATAGACCAGAAGTTCAAAACAATTTTAGACACTGGAATAGTCTATGAGATCTAGGTACAACTTGTAAAGAAGTTTACAAGTTGTAAATAAGTTTACAAGTCATAGACTAGGGTCGTGGAAAGTTCTAGAGAGTAATTAGAAAGTTCTAGGAGACCTATCTACGAGCTGTAAAGGGATCTACGACCCGTACAAAGTCTCATATAATGAATACTCATAATACATAGTTTTTGTAATTTCACACGAGGGGTAATTTCGACTTATAGATTGCTCTACGGGTCGTAAAAACACCTCGTGAACCAGAAATCTCAGGTTCAAACTCCATCACATGGACCCCAAAAAACATTTCAGACAATAATTCTAGCAGCATTGAAGCAAAAACACATGCACGCGTATGATTCTATTCATATACTTATATCCCCAAGCATGATTCAACACATATTCACTCCATCGAAAAGGATTAAGCATGGAATAACCTAAGTTTCCGACCATTCCTATATCATTCCCACCAAATCACGCTCCTATGTCATCAATCACCATTTCACAATCATAAATTATTCAATATCATTCAATCAAACATGGTTGATGATTTCATAGCCACAACAATTAACAATCTCAAGGCTATAACCCAATTCCGAACTTAAATAATCAATTCAATCAAGGAAAACTCTAATTTCACATTCAACAAGAATTTCATGAGTAAACGTTATTCCCATACTAATCGTCAACTCAATCAAGTACTAACAAGGCATATTAATGATCAAATAAAATCAAGAACTAACCACAAGTGAAGACTAACTTGAAGAACAAAAAGAGAGAAGATGATTGAACATGAAACCCTAGGTGCCGAAGATCTCGTCGAAAAATAGATAACATCCACCAAATTTTAATCGAAAATTTGAGGGAAAGAGGAAATTTTTGGGAAATTTTGGTTAATTAAGTCAAAATTTTGACCCCTCTTTTACACCTTTACTAGGTCGGCAGTTAAAATTACTGGGATTGGGTCTACGAAACCCCGACTACAATTCATAGATAGATCTATGATTCATAATTCATGGTTTCATAGAACCCTCAACATTTAGAAAACTTCAGAATCTTACCTAAGTTCCACGAACCCCATTCACGATTCTTAGCTTGATCTACGAGTTGTAAAGTTGGCTCGTGGGTTGGAGTGCACAATTATCCTATTCACTGAATCTATCTCTACCAAATGGTGTTGCGAGTCATAAAGTGCAATACGACTCGTACGCCCAGTCGTACAAATTGGACCTGATGCTTTTCTCAATCAATTTGTTGACTTAGTCCTGTACCTGCATATTCTTCATAAAATACACACTTACCCAACATGAAACCAACCAAATGTTTAGAAAGCAATCAAAATACAACAAAACAGCTTACTATGAATCCAAAAAACTGAAAAATGAACCTATAACTATGCAATAACATAAAAACCTTGAGTTGTCTCCTAAGTAGCACCTAATTTATTGTCGCGGCACGACTTAGACAAATTGGTTACTAGATTTTACCAATTGCCCAAACTTCAGTCTTGAGCTCATTTGGATACTTCATGGACTGGCGGATGTTGAAGACAACTTCTTCATCATTCAATCGAAACCTGAGTTGACCAGCTTCCATATCTTAGAGCTAGTCCCATGGCTAGGAATTTTCTTCCCTAGATGATTGGAACTTTAAAATCAATCTCACAGTCTAGAATCATAAAGTCTGCAGGGAATATGAGTTTTTCCACTTTAACTAATACATCATAGAGTATCCCTACGAGCTTCTTCCCGGTTTAATTTTCCACTAACAACCACATGTTAGTAGGGGTAGGGGCTCCCAATCCAACATTCTTATAGACCGCAAGAGGCATCAAATTGATGCTGGCACCTAAATCACATAACGCTCTTGAGAACTCCACATCACCTATAGTGCAAGGTATAGTGAAAGCATCTGGGTCTTCATGCTTTTTAACCAAGGACTTATAGTGATAGCACTATAATGTTGAAGCTCTGGAGAAAGCTCCTGACTCATAGTGCACTTCTTGGTAACAAAATGCTTCATATACATTGCATAATCCGGCATTTTCTCCAAAGCCTCAATAAGAGGGATGTTAATGAATAGTTGCTTAATCATGGAGAGAAAGTGCTTGAACTTGACTTCTTCCTCCTTCTTCTTGAGTTTTTGAGGGAGAGGAGGAGGCCTTGGGATAGACATACACCTTTGTGGCGCTTGAGCTACTTCACTTACCCCATCCTTGACACAATTATCTCCTTCAACCACATCCTTATCTTCAACTATCTTCTCATGAACATCTTCTACCTTAATCAGCAGAGGAGGATCAATAGTGCTCTTGCTACCTCAACTAGTAACCACCCTATATAGCCCCTCATTCTCTTGATTTTGCACTATATTGCTAGGCAATGTACTTTTCTGACGCTAATTCAACTGAGTTGACATGTGACCAAATTATTACTCATATTGTTTAATAGCCACAAAATGAGACTCCATCTTTTGATTAATACTTGAAATTTTAGATTTCAAGCCTTTTAGAATTTCATCTTGTGTTCGACCTTCATCAACAAGCGATCAAACATCTCCTCAATTTTGAAGTCGCTTGCACCTGTGTCACGGTTATGTGGTGGCATATATGGACCATTTTTGAAACAATCTCTTCTATCCCAATCTGCATCTGGAACCCTGTTTCTATAAAAATAACCACCATGGTTGTCTCTAAAAGGTCAATCTCTACCATTGTTCCAACCTTGGTTTCCTTTATCTTGGCGCCAATAGTCCTAGTTGGACCCTTGGGAATTGGTCTAGAAACCCCCCATCTAATCAGTCACAAAACATGTGTCCTCCTTATAATATGGCTTATCGTACATGGGTACACGTGGAGGTTGATGAACCCCTTCATTTACTCTTCCTTGATTCTACTTCATCATCACCTCCATGCTGGTGCAAATTTCTTCAAGTTGTTGCATGATCTCTTCATTAATTTGGGCTTGCTCTGAAGCCACACTAACAGCACGTGAACCCTTGTCACGACCCAAGCATAGGGCGTAGACGTGACATGGCGCATAAATAACCTGAAAGGACCCCAAGCAAGCCTCTTAACATATCATTACACATCCTTGGTCTCGAAAGCCATAAAACATCAATAAAAGCTTAAAAGCAAGGGTAAAGGGACTAAGAGGAAACTTCCATATCATAAACATAAAGGAAAAAGAGAGTCAAGACTCATAGCATAGATACATAACATATCCAACAACACCTCAGCTGCATAGATAAGAGCAGGGCCCAAGACAAGCAGTTGGGCTCACCCTCATAGTCAATATATACATAAAAGAAATATAGTCTTAGAACATAGCATAAGATCATAAACATCATCCGAAATGGAGGACTCACCAATAAGCTTGAGAGATATCGTCCTAGCCACGTAGAAGAGGATGCTCAAGGGGATCTTCGGTTCCTATATCGTGACATCATGTAGGCATCGTTACTACATTTGAATGTATTGAGTATGTAGGATGCAATGCAACAAGTAATAGGTATCATAGTCAAATTTCATAGAGATAAGCAGTAGATAACATAGTAACAATATGGCATGTATGATCAATGCTTAAACAAAATGTCCTTGGAAATCATGAACAAGGAATGTGGACTCAGTATGTAATACATATTCAAACCCTTCTTACTAACCTTCATGAAATAGGTCAAAAGGGCCCCCCACTTACCTTATGGTATAACTTTTTTGGAGAGTATTGTCGATACCCCTACCGTCTAACATGGTCTTTTCGATAGGTAGTATAAGATGTCCCCTACTTTATGATATAATCTTTTGGATGGGAGTCATGCTTCATTCTACCTAATGGCATGACCTTTTTGATAGAATGTCCACACCTTATGATATGATCTTTTCGGTGGGATACATTAGTCTTTCTACCTTATGGCATGGCCTTTTTGGTAGGGTGTACATAACTTACGATATGATCTTTTCGATAGGGACCATTAGTCATTCTACCTTACGGCATGGCCTTTTCGATAGGATATCAATACCTTATGATATGATCCTTTTCGGTAGGAATGATTAATCACTCTACCTTACAACATGGACTTTTCGGTAGAAATCACAGGACTAGCTCATCAAATAATTACATTTCAAGCATCAAGGAAGGACCTTCTCCATTTTCTCAAGAGCACAATAAACATGAGAACCCAACAATCTATTTGCATCACCATAAGTACTTTTTCATGCAAATGACTCTTATAAAAATTTCTATCATCATCATAAAGTCATTTGACTCATAAGACAAACATTAGACATTCGATTCCTCAATAAACCATAATTGACATTTTATCAAACACTTGGCGGTTGTGTAGTGCTACTATAAAACCATGCAATTCAAGAGTGAGATCATGCTAGAATATTCAATGTAAAACCTTCAATAGATACTTGGTAACACCTTCAAGCAATATACATAAAACCCTTCATCAAATCTTACAATAGGTCTTAGATTCATAGCTCAAAACATGCTAAAATAATCGCAAATTCATAAACCCAACATAGTGTGCAGTGAATTTCATAATGAAAAAGACCTATGAGTAAATCAACTTTAAATTATATAAATTTAAGTAAAAGGAAGCTTGGGCATCATGGGTGAAAGGAACCCATGAAAACATACCTATTCTTTGGAGAATAACTTGATGAAGATTGGAGATGGAGACTTGAAGCTTAAATGAGAACCTTAAGATCCGAATGAGTTTTGAGACTTGAATTTAGGAGTGAAATATTTGGCTAAGTGTTTGAATGAGTATTGAGGAATATTTAGAATAATTTGAGGGTGAAAAATGGCTAAATATAGGTATTTTCACATGTGGGGATGCTTAGGACCAAGACTCAAAATCCTTGGAACGAACAAAAAAACTGGACAGGATACTACATTGAGGCGCGTCACGCCTGTAATGCAGATTCCTCACTGGAATTCGACACTTTGAAATTTGAAATTGCGAATCGTTCACTCTAAAATTTGGGTTAGACCCATTTCCTACTGAATTTTGCCCCTTAAACAAGAATATGAAGTCAGATTTTCGATATCACCATGCATTTTGAAACATGGAAATTATGATTCCGGGCACCTCCGAGGCACATTTTCGGGCACTTTTTGGGGTCATTTTAATATCTTCCCCTTAGGAACATTCGTCCCCGAATGTCAAAGAAACGTACACAAGAAGAGTAATTATGAAGAAATCACCCCAACAAGAATGCAACAATATACTTAAACACCATTTTTAAAACCACAACATAAGTGTTACAATCATCATGAACTTGTCAACATAAA
This sequence comes from Solanum clarkiae, assembly GCA_011800125.2. NCBI lineage: Eukaryota > Viridiplantae > Streptophyta > Magnoliopsida > Solanales > Solanaceae > Solanum > Solanum clarkiae. The sequence continues at coordinate 6,708 of JAABOM020079512.1, read as the reverse complement.
CATGAATGCATGCAATAACATAGGGGCTGAAACATATAGCGGTTCGATTATCTTTTAGCAATTTAAGGTGAAACTGGGTGCATTCACTTCAAGACTACTTGGAATCATTAAAAAACTTGATATGTTATCATAATCTTGAATTGAACAAAAGAGATAAGGCTATTGCTCCACCATGCCCACTCCGGTTCCCCAAGACACACTTTCAACTTCGTGATCCTTCCAAAGGGCCTTTCCACCCATCCATCTAATACCTCCACTGGGATCTTCTCCTAAGCCAACTTACTCTCCTCAACATCCACAACCCCAAGAGTATTATAACAGTTGAATCACCAACCTACCTCCTCAATCCTAGAAACATGAAGAATCGAACGAACCACATCCTTATCCAAAGGCACCTCCCGATCGTATGCAACCTCACCAATCTTCCTCAACACTCAATAGGGTCTTCACAAACCATAAGCTCAATTGTCAACTTAAACACACATAGTCCATTATAGCACCTAGATCACCATCTCTCCCTTGGGAGAAAACCTCCACTTTATCAACCCTCACCAAGGTCTTCAATTCTAACAAGGCGGGGTCACATTCTTGCTTTGCTTCCACCTTATCAACCAAGAAAGATCTAAAGCCATTAGTCACCACTACACCGCCATAGTCAACCTCTTCCAACCTAACTCCCACTTTAGCCAACCAATGGACCTCTCCAACCACCCTCTTGTAACCTCACAGATTCCTACCTTCCACAATTAGCAAGCAACCTTACATTTACCAAAACAATCCACAACATCACCCTCAAATGATCCACAAGCTCTCCCTCGCCTCCGGAAACAAACCAACCCATCATCAATAAGGGCCACAACAAACATAACAAGGTAGGGATTAAAGACCCTATTCATGAGACCTATAGACGTAGTCGGTGCATAAGTTAATCCAAAAGATGCTACCCCACATTGAACATATCGGAAAGGACATTCAATAGCTCATTGTTCACCAGAAACAACTCAATAGAAATAACATTCAATAGCTCATTGTTCACCAGAAACAACTCAACAGAAATAACATTCAATAGCTCATTGTTCACCAGAAACAACTCAACAGAAATAACATAGGCTCAACACCCACAACTCTTACAAGATGATAATTGCAACCCTTAGAGATCAATTGTACCTTAAGGCAAGAAATGGACTTACCCATTCACAATAACCTTACAAGGCCCCACTCAAAGATGGGTCTATTAGGGAATTTAAACCTAACTCTATGGGCCCCACAATCAATGGAGACACAATATGCATGCAACAAATCCATCCCAAGTATGAAACCAAAATCCACCACACAAAATCCAACAAATCACAAGGCAAGGCCCAATGCAATATAAACATAGAATAGTACCTACAAACTTTCTAGCAACAATAAACTCAATAAAGAGGGGGGGTAGACACGAAAATTTGACATAGAAACTTAGGACATAGACAAGAAATTCGCTAGTAACCAAAAAGAACAAAAAAAGAAATGGTGACATACCAGACCCATTAATGCATACTCATCTAAGTCAAAGGAATTTCGTCATACCGATAGCAACATTGGATGCCTCATCTACCCCTTTCCTCCTTTGAAGAGTGTAGAACCAATTATGTCTTGGAGCATCCCTTTGATAAACAGCACCATCTTTACCCTTGTTTTGAGCATATGGGCAATCTGAAATTTTATGGCCCATTTCACCACACCCAAAGATACACCCGTGTTCCTCGAACATGTACAACTGTGTTTCCACCCACATCTTGGGCATCTAGGATGAGTCACCCCATCATCGCCTTGGGGCCTTGGGTTTGACACCTCATTCTTAGCAACCCTCTTGTTTGGAGCATCGTCGAACTCTAGAGCTTGAGAGTCACCATCAAATCGAGCCCTCTTAGACTCATTACCACTTTTTTTCCTCAACTTCTCCTGCTCCATTTTTTTGGCATAAGTCAGCAAGACAAATCTATGTCATTAATCAACATAGCGGACCGACATTCTTTACTCACCAAATCGGATATACCCATGACGAACTTGTTCATTTTAGCCCTTGGGTCGCCAACTAAGTGAAGCGCATATTCAGAGAGTTGGTTGAACATGAGGACATATTCCTTCACACTCATTGACCCTTATTTCAAATTCATAAATTCCACCATCTTGGCCTCCCTAAGTTCTAGATGGAAGAACCAATTAAGAAAAGTAGCCTTGAACTCCTCCCGTAGCACCACATTATTGTTTCCCTTTCCCTTCTTCCATTGACTAAACTATATTTGTGCTACCCCCTTGAGTTGGTAAGCTGCCAACTCCGCCTTCTCTTCCGATCTAACACCCATGATGGCCAATACCTTATAAATCTCATTAATAAACTCTTGTGGGTCCTCATCCACCTTTGACCCATAAAACTCCAGTATGTTCATCCTCGTGAAGTCTCTCACCCTATATCCTAGAGTAGGAGAATGAGGGGCTTGGGCCCTTTGGTTAACATGATGGGGCACAACTTGTACTAGAAAGGTGAGAGCATCCCGGAGTTCTCCATTGGCCGGTTGCTCCTAGGAAGTACGGGCTCTTCTTCCACTCGTGTTAGGCATGATCAACTAGAATGACAAAGAACAATGGTTGGGGGGAAAAACTTAATTCAACTCTATAGCTCGACGTAGAACATAAAGAAGGGAAACATTTTCTAAAACGACTAATAGCCTCCTACTCATAGTTGTGGTACACAACACACCATGAATAAGACTCTAAATGACACAGTGTGTTGGACGCTGAGGATCTAATAACCTAGTTCTCTGATACCAAGTTTTTCATGACCCAAGCCTAGGGCCTAGACGTGACATGATGCATGGGGAACCCGAAGGGACCCCAAGCAAGCCTCTTAACATATCATTATACATCCTTGGTCACAAAAGAAATAAAATATCAATAAAAGATTAGAAGCAAGGGTAAAGGGATAGGGGAAACTTCCATATCATAAACATCAAGAAACAAGAGAGTCAAAGCTCGTAGAGTAGACACATAACATGTCCAACAACACCTCTCATACATAGATAAGAGCGGGGGCCAAGACAAGAAATCGGGCTCACCCTCATTGTCAATATATACATAAAAGAAAGATAGTCTAACATAAAAATCATCCCCAGAATGGAGGACTCACCAACAAGCTTGAGAGATACGTACTACCCACGTGGAGAAGGATGCTCAAGGGGGCCTCGGGTTCCTATATGATGACATCATGTAGGCATAGAGTATGCAATAGTACATTTGAAAATACTAAGTATGTAGGATGCAATGTAATAAGGAATAAGCATCATAGTCAAAATGCATAGAGATAAGCAATATATAACATAGTAACAATATGGCTTGTATGATCAATGCTTAAGTAAAACATGCTTGGAAATCATGAACAAGGAATGTGGACTCAACTTGTAATACATACTCAAACCCTTCATACCAACTTTCATGAAATAGGCCAAAAGGGGCCCCCACTCACCTTATGGTATAATCTTTTTGGAGAGTGTTGTCGATACCCCTACACTATGACATAGCCTTTTTGATAGGTAGTATAAGATGTCCCCTACTTTACGATATAATCTTTTGGAGAGGAGTCGTAATTCATTCTACCTTACGGCATGACCTTTTTGATAAAATGTCCACACTTAATGATATGATCTTTTCAGTGGAATACACTATTCTTTCTACCGTATGGCATGGTCTTCTTGGTAGGGTGTCCATACCTTACAATATGAGCTTTTCAGTAGGGACCATTAGTCATTCTACCTTACGGCATAGCCTTTTCAGTAAGATATCCATACCTTACGAGATGATCCTTTTTGATAGGAACCATTAATCACTCTACCTTATGGCATGGCCTTTTTAGTACGAATCATAGGTCTAGATCATCAAACCATTACATTTCAAGCATCAAGGAAGGGCCTTCTCCATTTTCTCAAGCGCATAACTAACATGAGAACCCAATAATCTACTTGCAACACCATAAGTACCTTTTAGTGGAAATGACTCATATAAACATTTCTATCATCATCATAAAGTTGTTCAACTCATAAGACAAGCATTGGACCTTAAATTCCTTGATTAATCATAATCAGACATTTTATCAAACACTTGGCGGGTGTATAATGCAAGTATAAAATCATGCTAGAAAATTCAATGTAAAATCTTTAATAAATACTTGTTAACACCCTCAAGCAATATATATCAAAATACTTCATCGAATCTTATAATTGATCTTAGATTCATAGCTCAAAATATGCTAAAATAATAACAATTTAATAAACCCCAACATAGTGTGCAATGAATTTCATAATGAATAAGACCCATGAGTAAATCAACTTTAAATCATGCAAATTTAAGTAAAAGGATACTTAGGAATCATGGGTGAATGGAACCCACGAAAGAAACCCACATACCTTAGCTTTGGATAATAACTTGATGAAGATGGAGACTTGAAGCTTGAATGAGAACCTTAAGATCTTGATGAGTTTTGAGACTTGAATTTAGGAGTGAAATATTTGGCCAATGGTTTGGATGAGTATTGGGGAATGTTTAGAATGATCTGAGGGTTAAAAATGGCTAAGTATAAGTATTTTCACATGTGGGTAGGCTTAGGCCAAAGACTCAAAAGCTTTGGACAAGATAAAAAAACTATACGGGAAATTACATTGAGGCGCGTCGTGCCTGTAACGCAGATTTCTCATTGGAATTCAACACTTTGAAATTTGAAGTTGTGAATTGTTCGCTCTAAATCGAGATTGGACTCTTTTCCCACTCAATTTTGTCCCTTGAACAAGAATTGGAAGTCGAATTTTCAATATCACACACAAATTTTGAGATATATGGGAATTACAATTTTAAGCACTTTCGAGGCAGATTTTCGGGCACTTTTTGGGGTCATTTCACCCTTCATTGAAGCTCTATATTGCTGTCCCCATGCATGATTCTTCTTGACCACTTGCTTTATACATCCGCAATCCGTGCAAATGGTTGATCTAGAAACATGCCTCCCATAATAGTGTCAATACATCCTGACTGTTCTTATCAAGGGAACAATAGAAGATCTCCACCAAAGCATCATCAACTATCTTGTGGTCAGGGACGCTCTTCAAAAATTTATTAAACTGCTCCCAAGCAATGCTTATAGAATCACCGGGAAGCTGCTCAAAGTTGTTTATATGGTCCTTCAACTTGAGCTTCTTCGATCTAGGGAAGTACCTCTCCAAAAATGCCTTCTGCAAATCTACCCAGCTAGTGATTGAACTATGTGGGAGCTCAGATAGCCATACCTCAGCATTTCCCATAATGGACAATGGGAAAACATAAAGTCCTACAGCATCTGTAGACATATTTTGTGTCCCCATGACACTCTTACAAAAAAATGCTACATTGTGCAAGTAGCTATGTGGATCCTCTGATTGTAAGCCCAAAAATAGCCCACGGTTCTGTAGTATCTGAAGTAACCCACTAAATACTGTAAACTTTGTGTAAGCTAGTAGTGGTGACAACACAATAGCCCCGACCATATCCATAGCCATGGGGCTCAACCTATACTGATTCCATTGGTAAGCATTACCATCAAACTCCCGAGGTTGTGGAATGTTCTCCAAAGGAGGTGGATTCTCATCCCCATCATTACGGTTCAAAGCTGCATTGGCCGAGTTGTTGGCATTTTCTTGGGCCATTCTTCTAGTAGTTCATTAGATCTCAAGATCAAGTGAAGTTAAAGGATTGCCTTGACTCCGAGTATTGGGCATACACTACTAGTACACCCTGGAAAGAAACAAAAACAAAAATAAAATTAAAATAAAGGGAACTAAGGATTAATACTGAAATTACTTAATAAATCAACTTAAGTCTAGAAGTATTCCCTGGCAATGGTGCCAAAGTCTTTGATGTCGCCCAAGTTATACCTCTTTTTAGAGGATAAAGCGGTCATTGTCAAAATACAAAACTTAACCAAAGTTAGGGTCAAATCCAAGGGAATATGTAGACTCAAAGAAAATTCATCAATACGCAATTCAAGCAATTAACCAACTTAATTCCCCAAAAGAGGGGGGGGTTTGCAATGTTCAATAAGAAAATAAACTAATAACTATCACAAGAGACAATCAATAATGGAGAGCAACTAGGGCATTGTGTTCCACATGATCCCCAAATTAGTATCCCCAGATAAACCAATTCAAATCTAGTGTATCGCATGCAGGACGGGAATTTAAGTTAACCAAACCTTTGGTCCAAGTGAGAGCTAAATTTCACTTTGTGACTTGGCCTATCTCCGTAGTTTGCTATACTAAACATTACCTAGAAGTCCCAGTCAACCTCCCCTTGGCCCAGTTCAGTTGATTATATGAGAACACATCATCGAATTCTGTTAATCAATCTCTTTTCCTGTTTATTACTACCTGGATCGGGAAAGTAACGCTAGGCAGGTTATACTGTTGGCCACCATTAGAAAACATGCAAAATGAAGGGAGTTGATTAATGCATGCATATACCCAATCAAAGAATTGTAAAATATTCGGGTCTGCTTTGTTAGATCTTCATGGTTCCCACTGCCCAAGTTGTGGATTTAGCTACTCATACTATGGGTAGGTGAAGAAACTATGAATTGAGAAAACATAATTAAACACTTACCCAATTGAATTGAGAATCAAGCAAATCCAATATTGATTGAGAATC
>JAABOM020079496.1:0-32568 GCA_011800125.2 Solanum clarkiae | reverse complement strand
CCTTCCGATTTTGGATTTTCTAATTTATTTTACATTCAATTATCTTATTTGAGGTTTGTTTCGTACACCTATAAATATTTCATAAAATTAGGTTTTACAAAGACTTAGGGAGAAATAGAAGCCGCCGTGGAGGCCAGAGAATTTTTATTTCATCTTTTCTTCTCCATTATTATTTATTTTTACATTTATCTCTGAATGATTTGTGGTAATTGCTCCATATCTATGTAGAGTTAAACTTCTCATTCTAATATTATGGTAGCTAATAAGATAATTCTTTAGTCATTATTAATTTATAATATTTGTTTATCATATTAGTTATTCCTATATTCCTTTAATCTATATTTTATCGTCTGGCCAACCGTAAAATAAATCTGTTGTCTGCTCTGGATTCGAGAGATGTTGGAGCGGATAGAACTTAGGGTATATGGAGCTTGTTTGTCTAGGAGATTAGATGATTCATGTATAGGAGACTTGTTACATCTACCCATCCATCTTGCTTGGTTCAAATACAAGAAGATAGCTGAAACGCTCCAAAAAGTGGCCGAAAATATGCCTCGGAAATTCCCATATTTGTAATTTCTATATATTTCAAAATTCATGCGTGATATCAAAAATTTGACTTCATATTCTTGTTCAGGAGGTAAAATTGAGTGGAAAATGGGTCTAACCTAAATTTTAGAAGACCCATAGCAAAAATTGATTTCACAAATTTTTGAATTCTAGTAGCTATCCACGACAGGTCCACGTGTGGAGCTATGTAAATTTGTCCTATATGTTGGGTCCACATCGTGAACCGTATGCAGACCTATGTATTTTGTTGCATGTTTTTCTATTTCGGTCCAAGGCCTTGGGTGGGGCCCAAGCCTTCCGCTGCATAAAAACACCTATACTTTGTCATTTTTCAATTTCATATCATGCAAGACATCCCCCAAGACCCTCTCTAACACTTAGACAAATATTTCACCCAAATTCAAGTGTCCCAATCCCATTCCGAATCTCAAAGATTCCATTCAAGCTTTAAGTTCTCATTCAAATCTTTATCAAGGAAATCTCCAAAGTTGAGGTATGTGGGTGTCAACCATCGAGTCCTTTCATCCATGGTGCCCAACCTTCCTTTTCATATAAAGTGCTTGTCTTCAATTTGATTTACTTATGCATATTACTTATTATGGATTATGATTATAAGCTATATTGGAGTTTTATGTAATGTTGTTCAACTATGCATGTTTTGAGTTATAAATCTAAGATCTATTGTGAGATTTGATGAGGGGTTTTGATGTATCCTGTTAGAGGATGTTACCATGTGTTGGTGGGTGAATTTATATTGATTTTTCGTACATGTTTTCACCCTTGAATTACTCTTGCTATAAAACAAGCTCGTACTTTATCTTTGTTACCTTTTCTCAATAATGAAAAATAATTTGATTGCATGATTTTGAGCCCGCCATATTTGATAAAATGTCCGGTTAAGGGTTCCTGAGTTATTGAAGGTCTATTGCATGGCTTAGGAGTTAAGTAGCTTTATGATGATGAAAGAAATGCGTGTGTATATATATATATATATATATATATATATATATATATATATATGTGTGTGTTGAATTCATGAAAAGTATCTATAATGTTGCAAGTTGAACACCTTATTGAGGGGGTGCCATGCCTCAATCACTTTTTTGAGAAGGTGCCATGTCTCAATCACCTTGATGAGGGGGTGTCAAGCCTAGATTGCCTTGTTGAGGGGGTGTCAAGCCTCAATCACCTTGCCAAGGGGGTGCCAAGCCTCGGTTGCCTTGTTAAAGGGGTTCCAAGTCTCAATTATCTTGTCGGGGGATGGTATGCCCGTACTGCTGATTGAGGGTTATATACCTCAATCAGCTTTCAAGGGGGTGGGATGCCTTGGAGTTCGAGTAGTAGTTTTCTTGGTCTATGATGATGATTTCTTCCTACACATGTAATATGTTCTATATAAGCATGTTTTACTTCAAACATTGATCATGCATGTCATGTTGTTATTTCTCTTACCCCTTGCCCACTATTATGCATTTTGACTATGTTGCCTATCTCTTGTTGCATTGCATCCTACATACTTAGTGCCTTCAAATGTACTAACGCATACTCTATTCCTACATGATGTTACCATGTAGGGACCGGAGCTCCGTTTGATCCTCCTCCTCCACGTGGCTAGTATTATCTCTTGAAGCAAGCTTTGGCGAGTCCTCAACTCCGAGGACAATATCTATTGATTTCATGCTATGGAAAAACTCTTTTCTTTTGTTAGATGCTTATGACTATGAGGGTGAGCCCGAAAGGTGTCGTGCCCCCTTCTCAATTCCATGTTTAGAGGTGTTATTGGACAAGTAATGTAATCATGCTTTGAGCTTTGACTCTTCTGTGTTATACAAGTATTAAACTCCTTCTCTTAGTCCTAAATCCCCTTATTTATGTCTATGTTGTTGATATCTTTCTTCCGCGACCAAGCATGTGTGTATGATATGCTAACAGGCTTATTTGGGGTCCCTTCGGGTTCCCCATTTGCCGTGTCACGTCTAGGCCCTAGTTTGGGTCGTGACAATAGCTTTAATGCATTCTTAGTAATCATGTCTATCCCCTCTAAATGATGTAGTTAGGCTATCAATGGGAATAGTCTGACTAGAGGCATACAACCCTGCATGGTAAATTATATCTTGTGAATCAACAACTAGATAATCAAATAACTTTATAAAATTGATGCTAAACTTGATTATTAGCTAAACCATAATCTTAGATCGATTCATTTATTGATTGTGTAAAAATATCTCTTCTCTTAGTTAATTGTTCACTTCTAAAATAAATAACTAGAATTAATATAACTTAGTAATTAATTAATTGACAAGTCCTTTGGATTTGATATCTCGACTCTTTTAGAGTCACTATATTACTTGGTTGACCATGTGCACTTGGATGTGCTAGGGAAGCAACACGTTAGAGCTATCATATCTCAATAACCTATAACAACTTGCCCCCATAGACAAGAGTTAGATCAGAATACAAATATGCACATGGGCTTGGCCCATATAAGGCTTTTATTGGGCCTCCCTACGGTCAATAGTACCAGAATATATCCAAATCACAACAATCAAAACCACCAACACAAGGGTGCAGTCTTACAATAACATGTACTATGCACACACAGTACAACTAGCATCTTTATATACATTTTAGCTCAATATGAATAAAGTCTCACTAAGTCTAAGGTTCAGGGAAAGCCTAGACTACCTGGCAATCGACCCCTTATGTCTCAAATTAGCCCAGTCAAGCTTTTCTCCTCCTGATAACTTCACAATGTTGCTCAGCTATTAAAATATAGTTACAATGTTAACACGGTTGTATCAGCTGTAAAAACTTAAAGAACACGTAAAATTAGTTCAATAGCACCTAAAATGAGGAAAAATAGGGTCCACACTTGAAATTTTGAACAAAATCCCAAGAAATGATCCCCATAACAAGACGAATCTACAGCAAAACCTTCAGCCGAAAACGTACCCTAGAAGACCGAGAAATAGCCCAAAAACGAAGTTCAAAACTTTATGGTGAAAATATTCTTTTCAAAACTTCCTCGGTCAAAATTCATGAAAATCGGTTAAATTTAGCAGAAACCCAACATACCAAAGCATTCCTCCCGGAATGTAGAACAATTTAGATTAAAATTTCACTTAATTCCATCAGAAATCAGTCAAGATATCAAAGCACAAAGTTTTCACAAATTTCAAGAGTGTAATTAAAGAAAATAGTGATTTTACCTCAAAATATATGCCAAATCCTGAATTCGGCTTCACCATGGCATTCTTTGCAAAAATCCGAGCCAGGTGGGCCTTTTAATCATAAAAAATAGACATGTAAAACTCAATTTAGGACTTGGAGAAGTTTGAAATTGAGGCTGATTTGTGAAAGGGAAGGCCTATATATAGGCCACCCTCATGGCTTCCATGAACGCAGTGTCTTGGCATAGTCAGGCCTCCGTGGACATGCTTGAGGCTCCACAAATATGGAGCTCTGGCAAGTGTCCCTTCTGCAAATGAGCCTAACCCTCTGCCAACACAGAGGGTTGTTCTTCTGGTGCTGTACCAAGTTAAAAACTTTCTGGAGGCATTCCCAGGGTATTTAGTGTCTGTTTTACAGAAATATATAATGCAACCACATGTATTTTAGCATTCCAGATCCAATGGTGTAGTCAAAATTCCCAACAGAGTATCCTAAAAAAATGAGGGTCTAACTTTTTTCGCCAAAATTTAGTTAAAAGAACCGAGGGGGTCAAAATGCAGTCGGATGCCCTCATCAACTGACAAAGGACATTTTAGACTATTTTTGACGTTCCAGAGCTGACTGCGTATTTAGCTGGGTTTTCATAGAAGCACATTTTTTAAGCTTTTAGTTGAACTCATTTTTTAACTTTTGGCTCAAAATGATATCGGGACCCTCCATGTCATGCTCTAGGGGAGTACCCTTGATGTGGTATGAAAATACAATACTTTTGATGATTAAAACTTGGAATTTTGTGTGTTCTAAATGCAATGTTAGTGGGTTTTATGTGTTTTGGTGTTTATGTTTACAGGATTACTAGTTGTCCTTGATTTTGGGGAAAGTTGCAGAAGCTGCTGTATTTTTTGCTGTTATATGAGGCCTTTTATGGGCCGTAAGGTGGTTTCGAAGAATTCCAGTGAGGAGCTATTTATTGAAGTGTATTCTATGAAGACGCAGATGAGTCGTAGAGAGATTTACAAATCGTAGAAGATAGTTCGTGCCCTAATGATCAGAGACTTAGACTTTAAGGAATTTCATCAGACGAAACCCCCTTTACGAGTCGTAAACCACTTTACAAGTCGTAGAGGAGTTTCATAGAGTTGAAGTCTAAAGTTCCAACAGCTGAGTACGAGACCCTGATTACGGTCCATGGAATGCAATATGGCCTATAAAGACCTTTCATATAGCGTGCCGACCAGTTCTCCTATTTTGTTTAGGACTTGAATTTTAATTATTATAAATAGGTTTTTTTAGATTATTTTTCATAAGTTTTCGCCTAGTACTCAGAGAAATCAATATTTAGAGAGAGAAAATTGTAAGATCATATTGGAGAGTCTTTGAGAACACTTGTGATATAATTTCATCTTGAAGCTTGTGATTCTTATTGAAGTTGGGTTGCTTGTTCTTAATTCTATTGTGTAAGTGTTCAATTATGTCTTCTCAATTCATAATTCTTGCATCTATAAAATGCGTGAGTAGCTAAATCCACAACTAGGATTGTGGGAACCATGAAGAACTAACAAAGTGAAACCAGATAATTTATGATTTATGGAAGGTGTATAAATATGTATTAATTAACTCTCTTCGTTTTGTATGTTTTCTAGTGGTTGCCAACATTAGAACCTGCCTAGTGTTACTGACTGGAACATGGTAGTAATGAATATGAAAAGAGATTAATTAACAGGATTCGGTTGATGTGTTCTCATCTAATCAACCAAGCTGGGCCAAGGGGAGGTTGTACTGGGACTAATAGGTAATGGTTAGGAATTCACTCTATGGAGTTGGGCTAAGTCACATAGTGAAATTCACCTCTCACCTTTGATCAAAGGGCTTGGTGAATATAAATTATTGTCTTTCATGCTATACAATAGAAAAGAATTAGGTTATTCAATGATACTGAGTTAGGGAATCATGTGGAACATAATACTCTAGTTTCTCTCCATTATTGACTTGTCTCTTGTGATAGTTAGTTTAGTTATATTTCTCATTGATTATTGCAAACCCTCCCCCTCTTTATAGGGAAGTAAGTTGGTTAATTATTTGAATTGCAAATTGGTGAATTCTCTTGAGTCTATATATTCCCAGTGGGTTCGGCCCTAACCTTGGTTAGGTTCTATATTTTGACAGTGACTTCTTAGTCCTCTACAAAGGAGGTGTAACTTGGGCAGTATTAAGATTTCAGTGCCATTGCCAGGGAATATGGCTAGACTTAGTGAATTAATTAGTAATTCGAATGTTAATGCTTAGGTCCCTTAGTTTACTTCTATTTGTTGTTTTTGTCTCTTTTCAGGGTGCAAGTATAGTGTATGCCCAAAACTCGGAGTCAAGGCAATCACTTAACTCTATTTGACCTAGAGATCTACAAAACATTAAGAAGAATGCCCTAAGACAATGCCAATAATGCAATTAATGCAGCTCTGAACAGGAATAATAACGAGGATACTGAGAATGAGAAACCACCTCCACAGCCTCAGGATTTCAATACCAATGCTTACCAGTGGGATCAGTACAGGTTGAATCCTATGGCTATGGAGGTGATTGGATCTATTGTGTTGCCACCACTATTGGCTGATACTAAGTTCATAGTCTCGAGTGGGTTACTTCAGATGATGCAAAACCATGGGCTATTTACGGACTTACCTTCGAAGGATCCTCATAGCCACCCACATAATGTGGAATTCGTCTGTAAGAGTGTGATGGGGATACAAAATCTATTTATTGATATTTTGGGATTTCGTGTCTTCCTATTGTCTCTTACGGGCAATGGAGCATTATGGATATCTGAGCTCCCGCAGGGTTCGATCACCAATTGGTAGAATTGCAGGGGGTCTTTGCAACAAGGTACTTCCTTAAACCAAAGAAGCTCAAGTTGGAGGACCAGTTCAATAACTTTATGCAACTTCCTGGTGGTTCTCCTTGCCATATGGGAGTGGTTTATAGATGCTTGAAGAGTGCACCAAACCATAAAATTGTGGAGCACGTCCAAGTGGAAAGTTTCTATCAAGCTCTAGGTGAGCATGTGCTCATAAGCTCTTATGAAGTTTGTTCGTAGATCAACCATTCACAAAAATCATTGAGAAGCTGGATATGGTGGCGGTGGTGAACCACGTGTGGGAGCCTATGAATAGGTATCCAACAAACCATGTGGGTACTGCTAATATGAATTATGACCAAGAAAAAATAAATGTGGAGATCCTTAGGATGTTTGCTCAAAAAAGATCTAATCTGGAGATGCTAATGAAGCAAACTCAAGAGCTAACCAAGACAGAGGACATTTAGGAAATCCAAAACGCCTAGTATGGGGGCCACAGGGAAGGCAATAGGGGTAGTCGCTACATGCCTCCCAACAATTGTTGTAAGACCCCACTTTATGGGTAAGAGAGATATATGAAATGAGCTTGGAAAATTTGAATTATTGATGTTTAAAAAGGGGATTTACGACTCGTAAAGTAGAATATGGACCGTCAAGTAGGTCTCATAGAATCGGGTAGACTTGATAAAATTTGGACTATTTCTGAAGTTTAATTTACGACTCATCATACGACTCGTAAATCACTCTATGAGTCATAGATCTTGTAATAGGGCTTTCATGACAAATTCTAATAACTCAAATCTCAGGACCCTTAGTTTACGAAAGGTTATCAATGGCTCGTAGAATGCTCTACGGCCTGTAGATGGGGTGTAAACCCATCTGGCTAGGATTTTAATAGGGGTAAATTTGACTTGTCCTCTTTTTCCTAAGTCAAAACTATGTCATTTTGGCTCTACATATGTCCCTTATCAGTTCATACAACCCTAATACATCTCATTCCTCCTCATTCTAAAAATCCTAAGTCTCTAAACACTCTCTCCAGCACTCTCAAGCTCCTACAAGGCTTTAAGCAAGAAGGTGCAAGCTAGGGTTCTGAATTTCTTATCATCTTCCAAGGTTTTTCTGCCTCCTATCATCAAGGTATGTGGGTCTTCATCCATAGGTCCTTTTACCCATGGAGCCCAACTCTCTCTTTTTAATGAAATTTCATGATTTTAAGGTTAGATTCTTCATGGGTACTTCCTATTATGCTTCATAAATATGAATCATATTTGTTTTCATCAAGTATTGATTGGTTTTGCATGAATATCTACTGAAAGCTTATTACATGAGTTGATTTATATATATTGAAGCTATATATGATATGAGCCATGAAAGCTATGAAAGATTGTAAACTTTTGAGATGGATTTTATAACACCCAAAATGAGGGTTTTACTACAATGTTGGTGGGTTGATTTGAGTGACCTTAAAATGAAATGATTTTTATTCTTTCTTATTTTATACTTGAATTGCATGATTTTAAGCATTTGTACATATACCCACCATGTTTGAGTAAATTTACATGACAATGATTCTTACGTTGATGAAAGATTATTGCATGAATTTCAAGACAAGCATGTTATGATAAATTATGGGCTTCCAAGCATGTATTAAACTCATGAAAAGTATCTATGATTTGCAAGTAAGATATTGAGTCCTTATTCTATGTTTTTACCCTCATGTGAAATGTAGTACCTACTAGAAGGGGTTATGAACTATGCTATATGTTTACCCTCTAGTACAAGGTATACATCATGTGTAGGTGTTATGCCTATTAAAATATCCATCCTTATGCGAAATGCAATACCTACCAGAAGGGGTTATGACCTACGCTATATTTGTACCCTCTAGTACAAGGTATTTGCCATATATAGGGGTTATGTACTTGAATGAGCTACTCATGCCATGTTATCATACTCTATAAGTTATGCAAGCTATGATTAAGTTTATGATTATTTCAAAGTATTACATGGGACTAGACTTAGCACCAATTGAGACCGAAGGTTTATTAAAGTCTTGGTCTCTTAACTATGTGCCACCATAGGTTTATATTATTTCCCCAAATAGACTTTTACTAGTGGATCCAACTATTTTATGACTCACTATATGGGGTTATGCTTGGTTTACCTTGGCAAGTAGACCACTCCTTCATTTAGTGTGGAGTCAACATCGAAATTCCAAATAGTAGCTCGCTTGGTCTTATATGTAGGCTAGGCTCTCCTCCCACATATATAAGATATAATATGCAAGTTTAACTATCTTCATGAATGTTTTAAATTAAGCATGGAATATACATATCATATCGAACTTATGTCTACTGATTATTATCGTGCATCTTGATTATTATGGTTTATGTTTCTTGTTACATGACACCCCGCATACTTAGTACATTCCAACTACTAATGCATACTTTTGTCTATATGATTTCACCATGTAGGGACCAAAGCTCCCATCCATCCTCCTCCTCGTGGTTAGCTAGATCTTTTAAGATTGCTATTAGTGAGTCCTCTACTTTGGGGACAACAACCACTTTACTTTCATCCTTTGTTAATACTTTCCTACTTAGACTTCTTTAACCTTTTGTGGGTGATCCTGGGAGATGTCTTGGCCCCAATTCCACTCAGACTAGAAGTTATTATATTTAAGTAATTGTAAAGGTTTCCCTTAGCCCAATTTCCCTTCGAACTATATGTCATGTGCTCCTTTCTCTAATATGTTTTTTCTAAAACCAAAGATGTGCCATGTATGCTTGAGAGTCTTTTTTGGGGATCCCATTTGTGTCCTTATTTATCGTATCATGTCTAGGCCCTTGTCTTGGGTCATGGCAATGGCGATGTGGGGAATAGGAATATTAGAATCAAGGAGATGCTTGATCAATTGTTAAATAGGGATGACACACAAGATGAAACTTTGTGAGAGATTAAGTCCAACATTGCCAATATAAACTATGAAGTCGAACAACACTCTGTTGCAATCAAAGAGCTTAATTGACGGTTCAGACGTGTGACAGCCCAACTAGGCCAAATTAAAAAAGGCATGATGACTAGCACTATTATCTCTAGACCTAAAGGATACTAAGAGAGAAGAAGAGCTTGAGGAAGTCTGAGTACTAAAGCTATCTATTGTGTCACGACAATACATCAGGCGTTGTTTAGGAGGCAACCCAAGGAACACTGGTGCTTAGGTGCCCAGGTATGCTTTTTGACCTCTTATGTGTTATTTTGTCTTGATTTTGTGCATTGGGGACAATGCACATCTTTTTTGATGGGGTGTATGTCATGACCCAAGCCTAGGGCCTAGACGTGACACGGCGAATGGGGAACTCGAAAGGACCCCAAACAAGCCTCCTAACATATCATTACACATCATTGGTCACGGAAGCAATTAAACAACATAATTAGATTAGAAATAAGGGAAAAGGGACTAAAGGGAAACTTTTATAACATAAGCATCAAAACAAGAGAGTCAAGGCTCAATACATAATATGTCCAACAACACCTCTAAAGCATAGATAGGAGCGGGGGCCAAGACAAGGAACCGGTCTCACCCTCATAGGCAATACATACGTAAAAGAAATATAGTTTTAGTACATAACATAAGATCATAGACATTATCCCCGGAATAGAGAACTCACAAACTAGCTTGAGAGAAATCATACTAGTCATGTGGAGGAAGATGCACAAGTGGGGCTCTGGTTCCTACATTGTGACATCATATAGGCATAGAGTAAGTGTTAGCACGTTTGAATGTATTAAGAATGTAGGATGCAATGTAACAAGAGATAAGCAACATAATCGAAATGCATAACATAGGCAATGAATAAACATGTAGCAATATGTCATGCATGGAAGATATGTGAAGTAAATCATGCTTACATAGAATATAATACATGTGCAAGAAGAGACCATCATTAATGAGTTCATAGTTTATCAGGTACGAACTCCTTGATTGGTTGATGGATCATCATACCCTACCACCCATGGTGATTGAGGCACAAATCCCTCAACCCAATTATCAAGGTACAAACCCCTTGATTGGTTGGTGGACCTTCGCATCCTACCACCCAGGGTGATTAAGGTTCAAACCCCTTAACCTGGTTATCAAGGTACAAACCACTAGACATGGTTACTCGGGCTCTTAAACCCCCGAGTAGGGCATGGTAAATTTCCAACACTACATAGGATAACACGATATACATACATTCCTTTATTCATCATAAACCCATTCAACTCATAAGACATTCTTTGGGCCTTCAATTTGTTAAGAAACCATAGCCGGATATTTTATCAAACACTTGGCGGGTGTGTAGAGCTAGTGTAAAACCATACAATTTAGAGATGAAATCATACAAGAAAATCCAATGTAAAACTGTTCATCAATACTTGGTAAAACCCTCAAGCAATATACACCAAAACCCTTCATCAAATCCCACAATAGATCTTAGATTCATAGCTTAAAACAGGCTAAACAGTCACAATTTCACGAAACCCCAACATAGTTCATAGTCATATTCATAGTGAGTAAGACCTATAAGTAAATCAACTTAAAATCATGCAATTTATGAAAAAAGGAAGCTTAGGCTTCATGGGTGAAAGGAATCCATGAATGAAACCCACATACCTTAGATCTTGAATTTCTTGGAATTGAGTTGGGAAAAAATGGAAGCTTGGAAGTGGGTCTTGGAATCCAAAACTTGTTCTTGAGTTTCCTTGAATTTGTATTGGAGTCTTGGTGGAGGCTCTTAAGAGAATCTGAGAGTGTATTTGAGATGAGAGTAAAGAGTTTGATCTTTTGGAATAGGGTTTAGGTGTTTTGGGGAGGTTAAGAAAGCATTGGAAGTCTAAAAAGGTCATTAGAGTAATTAGAATTTATGAAAACTCCATTAGTAAATGGATCGAAAAATTGGCAAAATGTTGCCTCACTGGAGGCTTTACTGGTCGTGTGACACTTCATGAATCGTGTGGAGTGCCCGTGGAACAAGTCTTAGCCTCAAAATTCGAATTGGAACATTTGAGAACAAGTTAGCGTCGATGTCACTTTGACGGGCCACTTTCACGGGTCGTGTGGTGTTACACGGACCGTGTAGTGGTCCGTCCAACCATACTTGGAGAAGAAAATGTGGCCAGGACACTCCACTACGAAGTGCCATGATCTGTCAGCTCTCACACGGCCCATCAAGGGTGCCCGTGGCACCACACTTGGCAAAAATGTCCCCTCATGCCAACATTACCTCTCTTGCACACCCCCACGACCCTCCACACGTTCATTGGCAAGCTACACAGCCCGTGCCACTGGCCGTGTCACATTTCTTAGGCCAAAATGGCCTTTTCCATCCCCAAGCCATCCAAATGGCTTGTTCAACACCTCACTGGTCTTCAAGCTGTCCGGTGACATCACTACACGGGAGGGTCTCACTAAAATGGCCATAACTCCTTCATCCGACTTGGAATGAGGTGAAACCAAGTGAGTTGGAAAGATAACTTAAAGGTTTTTAATGTGAAATGATGTGGGCCACCCAGTTCCAAGTGTGTTAAAATTTATGCTCGTTTAAAGTTGACCCTTGCATGAACTAACACCCAAAACTCAACTCGTAGGTAAGTCTTGAACTCGTCTAAGTACTAGAAGTCTCCCATGAACCTAATACACCTCCAATCTAACCAAACGAGGCTTGAAACATGGATACATAAGAGCATGGAGTTACGGGGTGTCACAATATCTCCCCCTTCGGAACATTCATCCCCGAATGTCAAAGAAACGCACTCAAGGAAAGTAGTCATGAAGATTTTAACCCAAACATATATGCAACAACACACTTAAATATTATCTTCAAGAAGTCTCAATATGAACGTCAAAGTTACCATAATCTTGTAAACATAAAAATGAAAGCATTCAAATTACATAAGGGCCGAAACTTAAAGACTTGAAATCATATATGGGAATTTAATTAGCACCTTAGGATTGAGTAGAGTGGAAGAGATAGGGATATTGCTTTTGCATGTCCTCCTCGGCATCCCATGTGGCACTTTCAACTTCACAATTCTCCCAAAGGACCTTGACGAGCACTACATCCTTATTAAGAAACCTTCTCACCTATCCATCCAAGATCTCCACCGGGACTTTCTCCTAAGCCAACTCATCGTCCACAGCACCCACAACCTCAAAGCATCCATAGCACTAGAGTCACCAACACATCTCCTCAACCTAGATGCATGAAGAATGAGACGAACCATATCCATATTTATAGGCAACTCCAATTCGTATGCAACCTTACCGACTTTCCTCAACACTCTATAAGAACCTATAACCCATAAACTCAATTCCCTTTATTGCCAAACCGAACCACACCCTACATGGGAGGCTTCCAAGAGAACCCAGTCATCAGCACAAACACACATGGCCTGTCTTAACATCTAATGACACCATTTCCCCTTTGGGAGAAACCCCCCACTCTACCATCTTTCACCAAGACCTCCATCTCTATTAAGGTGGAATCAGGGCCTTACTTAACTAGAACTCTTCAACCCAAGAAGATTCAGAACCATCAAACCAACTAGACCACCATTCTTACTTCACCCAACTTCATCCCCAAAAGACTCACAAGCGCTTCCTATCTTCCGGGAACAAACCAACATATCACCACCAAAGACCCTATTCGTGAGACCTATGAACATAACTGGTGCATAAATCAAACCAAAAGACACTACCCTGAATTCAAGATATTGGAAAGAACATCAAGAACCCATCTATCACTAGAACAACTCAATAGAAATGGCTTGGGTTCAACGCCTCTAACTCTTACAAGATGATAACTGCAACCTTTAGAGATCAATTGGACCTTAAGTCATGAAATGGACCTACCTCTTCACTACCACCCAAAGATGGGCTTATAAAGAATTGGAATATAACTCTATGGGTCATACAAAAAGTGGAGACAACAATATACATGTGAGTAATCCACCCCAAGTATGATATGACAATCCACCACATCTAACCCAACAAAATCACAAGGCAAGACCTAAATGTAACTTGACTACGGAACAATCTCTACGGACTTTTTAGCAACAATAGGCTCACCAATGATGTAGACACCAAAGAGAGGTTCACATAACAATTTGGAACACACATGAAGCACTCTAGCAACAAAAGGAATAATGAAAGAGATAGTTACACCCGGACCCATCAATACATAGACATTAAAGACAAAGGAAACTTTAACATACCGGTAACAACATCAGGTGCCTCATCCTCTCCTTGCCTTCCTTGAAGAGCATAAAATTTAGTGTGTCGTATGGCACCACCTTGGCTACCTTGAGCCTCTTGTTCAACATGATTGCCTTGCCCTTGTGGTCGACCATCTTTACCTATGTTGTGAGCATGTGGACAATCCGAAATTTTGTGGCCTATCTCACCACACCCAAAGCATGCACTTGTCTTCCTCCAAAATGTGCCACTATGATTTCTCCCACATTTTGGGAATCTAAGATGAGTCACCCCATCATTGCCCCCTCTACTCTTATTGAGTTTGCAAGGGTAATCTATTAGCTTATGACCCATATCCTTACAACCATAACAAGCATTAGTACCCCTCAAGCATGGGCCATTATGGCCTCTATAACAGCTTGGGCACAAAACATAAGGCACCATACCACCACTACCTTTGGGACTTTTGGAACTTACCCCCAAAATGGGCCCTCTTGGCCTCACAATTCCTTTCTTTTACCATTTAAAGTCTTGTGGGCACTCACTTATTGATTGAGTTGAGTTGTCAAGTTTGTCACCCCTTTAGCCAATACCCATAGAGCATGGCGAACCTCCACATTTGATGTATCACTGTCTTGAGTAGCTTGAGACATATTCTGAAACATAATGATTAAAATAAGAAATAAGCCTTATGGGACTTAACTCTATCGCATAACATATATCAAAAGAAGGAAAATATTTCCTAAAACGCCTCATATCCTCTCATTCATAGTCATGGCGCGCTTCACAACCATGAATAAGACTCTAATAAACATGGTGTGTTGGACTTCGAGGACTATTAAAAACCTAGTGCTCTGATATCAAGTGTGTCACGACCCAACCCTAGGGCTTACGTGTGACACGACGAATGGGAAACCCAAAGGGACCCCAAACAATCCTCCTAACATATCATTGGTCACGAAAGCAATTAAATAATATAATTAGATTAGAAATAAGGGAAAAGGGGCTAAATGAAAACTTTCATAACATAAACATCAAAACAAGAGAGGCAAGGCTCAATATATATAATGTCTAACAACACCTCTAAAACTAAGATAGAAGCGGGGGCCAATACAAGCAACCGGGCTAACCCTCATAGTCAATACATACATAAAAGAAAGATAGTTTTAGTACAAAGCATGAAATCATAGATATTGTCCTCAGATTGGAGGACTCACCAACTAGCTTAAGAGAAATCGTACTAGCCACATTGAGAAAGATGCTCAAGTGGGGCTCCAGTTCCTACATGGTGACATCATGTAGGAATAGAGTATGTGTTAATATGTTTGAATGTACTAAGTATGTAGGATGCATTGCAATAAGAGATAAACAACATAATCAACATGCACAACATAGGGAATGATTAAGCATGCAACAATACGACATGCATGGAAGACGCTTGAAGTAAATCATGCTTACGTAGAATATAATACATGTGCAAGAAGAGACCATCATTAATGAGTTCATAGTTTATCAAGGTACAATCCCCTTGATTGGTTGGTGGATCATCGCACCCTACCACCCATGGGGATTGAGGTATAAACCCCTTGATTGGTTGGTGGACCGTCGTACCATACCACCTATGGTGATTAAGGTACAAACCCATCAACCCGGTTATCAAGGTACAAACCCTTGATTGGTTATCAAGGTCCAAACCCCTCGACATGGTTACCTAGGCTCTTCAACCTCCCGAGTAGGGCATGATCAATTTACAACATTATTTAGGAGAATATCATATACATACATTTCTTTCATCATCATAAAGTCATTCAAATCATAAGACATACTTTGGACCTTCAATTTATCAAGAAACCATAACCTTATCAAACACTTGGCGAGTGTGTAGAGCTAATGTAAAATATGCCATTTAGAGATGAAATCATACAAGAAAATCTAATGTAAAACCATCCATCAATACTTGGTAACACCCTAAAGCAATATGCACCAAAACTTCATCAAATACCATAATAAATCTTGGATTCATAGCTCAAACCATGCTAAAATAGTCACAATTTCATGAAACCCCAACATAGTTCATAGTCAAATTCATAGTGAGTAAGACCCATAAGTAAATTAACTTAAAATCATGCAATTTAATTAAAAATAAAGCTTAGGTTTCATGGGTTAAAGGAACCCATGAATAAAACCCACATACCTTAGATCTTGAATTTCTTAGAATTGAGTTGGGAAGAATGGAAGCTTGGAAGTGGGTCTTGGAATCCAAAACTTATTCTTGAGTTTCCTTGAATTTGTATTGGGGTCTTGGTGGAGGCTCTTGAGAGAATTTGAGAGTGTATTTGAGATGAGAGTAATGAGTTTGATCTTTTTGAACATGTTTTAGGTCTTTTGGGAGGTTAAGATATCATTGGAAGTCTAAAAAGGTCAGTAGAATAATTAGAATTTATGAAAACGCCATTTGTGAATGGATGGAAAAATTTGCAAAGTGTTGCCTCATAAAAGGCTTGACTGGTCTTGTGGCATTCCACGGTTCATGTGGAATGCCCGTGGAACAAGACTTAGCCTCAAAATTTGAATTGGAACACTTGAAAAAAAGTTAGCTTCGACGTCACTTTGACGGGCCACTTTCACGGATCGTGTGGTGTTACACAGACCATGTAGTGGTCCATCCAACCACACTTAGAGAAGAAAATGTGGCAATTCCACCCCATGCCCAAGTGCCATGAGCCGTCAGCCCTCACATGGCCCATCAAGTGTACCCTTGGCACCACACTGGGCCAAAATCTCCCCTCATGCCAACCTTACCTCTCTTGCACACCCCCACGACCCTCCACACGGTCAGTGGCAACTGACACGGCCTGTGGCACTGGCCATGTCTCATTTCTTAGGACAAGAATGGCCTTTTTCATCCCCAAGTCATCCAAATGGCCTGTCCAAGACCTCACTAGTCGTCAAGCTGTCCGTGTGACATCACTGCACGGGAGGGTCTCAGGAAAATGGTCATAACTCCTTCATCCGAGCTCGGAATGAGGTGAAACCAAGTGGGTTGGAAAGCTAACTCAAATGGATTTTATTTGACATGTAGAGGGCTATCCAGTTCTATGTGTGCTAAAAGATATTCTCATTTAAAGATGACCCTTGCACGAACCAACACCCCAAACTCCACTCGTAGGTAAGTCTTGGACTCGTCGAAGTACTAGAAGTCTCCCATGAACCTAATACACCCCCAATCTAACCAAATGAGTCTTGAAACATGGATACATAAGAACATAGAGTTACAGGTTGTCATAATATCTCCTTCTTGGGAACATTCGTCCCTGCAAGTTAAAGAAACGGACTCAAGGATAGTAGTCATGAAGATTTTAGCCCAAACATGGATGCAAGAATGCACTTAAACATTATTTTCAAGAAGTCACAATATGAACATCAAAATTACCATAACCGTGTCAGCATAAACATGAATGCATGTAAATGACATAAGGACTGAAACTTAAGACTTGAAATCAGACAGGAGAACTTAATTAGTACCTTAGGCTTCAGTAGAGAGGAAGAGATAGGGATATCACTTTTGCATGTCCGCCTCGGCCTCCCATGTGGTACTTTTAACTTGACAATTCTCCTAAAGGACCTTGACGAGCACTACATCCTTATTAAGAAACCTTCCCACCTATCCATCTAAGATCTCTACCGGGACTTTCTCCTAAGCCAATTCATCCCCCATAACACCCACAACCTCAAAGAGATCCATAGCACTAGAGTTACCAACACATCTCCTCAACCTAGATGCATGAAGAACCAGACGAACCATATCCATATTCATAGGCAACTCCAATAAGTATGCAACCTTACCAACCTTCCTCAACACTCAATAAGAACCTACAACCCATAAACTCAATTCCCTTTCTTGCCAAACCGGACCACACCCTACATGGTGGGCTTCCAAGTGAACCCAATCATCAACACAAGCACACATAGCCTACCTTATCATCTAATGACACCATCTCCCCCTTGGGAGAAAACCCCCCAGTCTACCATCTTTCACCAAGACCTCCAACTCTATTAAGGCGGAATCAAGGCCTTGCTTAACTAGAACTCTTCAACCCAAGAAGATTCAAAACCATCAAACCACTAGACCACCATTCTTACTTTACCTAACTTCATCCCCAAAAGACTCACAAGCTCTTTCTCACTTTCGGGAACAAACCAGTACATCACCACCAAAGACCATCACAAACATAACAAGGTAGGGAGTAAAGACCTTTTTCACGAGACCTACATACATAACTGGTGCATAAATCAAAGCAAAAGTTAGTACCCCATATTCGAAATGTTGGAAAGAACATCAAGAACCCATCTATCACCAGAACAACTCAGTAGAAATGGCTTGGGTTCAACACCCCTAACTCTTACAAGATGATAACTGCAACCCTTAGAGATCAATTGGACCTTAAGTAAAGAAATGGACCTACCTCTTCACTACTACCTAAGGATGGGCTTATTAAGGAATTGGAATTTAACTCTACGGGTCCTACAAATTATGGAGACACAATATACATGCAGCTAATCCACCCCAAATATGACATCACAATCCACCACATCTAACTCAACAAAATCACAAGGCAAGAACTAAATGCAACATGACCACAGAACAATCTCTACGAACTTTCTTGCAACAATAGGCTAACCAGTGAGGTAGACACCAAAGAGAGGTTCAAATAACAGATTAGAACACACGTGAAGCCCTCTAGTAACCAAAGGATTAGTGAAAGAGATAGTGACACCCGGATCCATCAATACATACACATCAAAGCCAAAGGAAACTTTAACATACCGGTAACAATATCGGACGCCTCATTCCCTCCTTACCTCCCTTGAAGAGCATAAAGTTTAGTGTGCAGTGGGGCACCACCTTGGCTACCTTGATCCTCTTGATCAACATGACCACTTTTCCTTTGTGGTCGGCCATCTTTACCTTTGTTGTGAGCATATGGACAATCTAGAATTTTTTAGCCCATCACACCACACCCAAAGCATGCACCCCATGTTCCTCCAACATGCGCCACTATGATTCCTCCATATATTGGGCATCTAAGACGAGTCACTCTATCATCACCCCTTTTACTACTATTATGTTTACGAGGCAATCTATTATTATATGACCTATCTCTTCACAACCATAACAAGCATTAGTACCCCTCAAGCATGGGCCAACATGGCCCCTACCACATCTTGGGCACCTAGCATAAGGTACCACAACACCACCACCTTTACGACTTTGGAACTTACCTCCAAAACAGGCCCTCTTGGCCTCACTACTCCTCTTACCATTTAAAGTCACAGAGGCACTCACATGTTGATTGAGTGAGTTGTCTAGTTTGTCATTGCTTTGGCTAATACTCATAGAGCATTGCGTACCTCTGCATTTGATATATCACCGTCTTGAGTAGCTTGAGATAGATTCTGAAACACAATGATTAAAATAATAAATAAGCCTTAGAGGACTTAACTCTTTCGCATGACATAGATCAAAAGAAGGAAAAATTTCCTAAAATGCCTCATAGCCTCTCATTCATAGTCATGGTGCGCTTCACAACCATAAATAAGACTCTAATAAACGCAGTGTGTTCAATTTCGAGGACCATTAACAACCTAATGCTTTCATACTAAGTTTGTCATGACCCAACCCTAGGGCCTAGACGTGACACGACGAATGGGAAATTCGAAGGGATCCCAAACAAGCCTCCTAACATATCATTACACATCATTGGTCGCGGAAGCATTTGAACAACATAATTAGATTAGAAATAAGGGCAAAGGGGCTAAAGGGAAAAAACTTTCATAACATAAACATCAAAGCAAGAGAGTCAACGCTCAATACATAATATGTCCAGCAACACCTCTAAAACTTAAATAGGAGCTGGGGAAAAGATAAGCAACCGGACTCACCCTCATAGACAATACATATATAAAAGAAAGATAGTTTTATCACATAAAATAAGATCATAGACATTGTCCATGGAATGGAGGACTCACCAACTATCTTGAGAGAAATCGTACTAGCCACGTGGAGGAAGATGTTCAAGTGGGGCTCCGGTTGCAACATAATCAAAATTCATAACATAGGCAATGAATATGTTTGTAGCAATATAGCAAGCATGAAAGATACTTGAAGTAAATCATGCTTACATAGAATATAATATATGTGCAAGAAGAGACCATCATTAATGAGTTCATATTTTATTAAGGTACAAAACCCTTGATTGGTTGGTGGATCGTCGCACCCTGCCACCCATGGTGATTGAGGTACAAACCTCTCAACCCAGTTATCAAGGTACAAACCCCTTAACTGGTTGGCGTACCATCGCAACCTATCACTTAAGGTGTAAACCCCTCAACTAGGTTATCAAGGTATAAACCCCTTGATTGGTTATCAAGGTACAAACCCCTCGATATGGTTACCCGGGCTCATAACCCCCCAAGTAGGGCGTGATCAATTTCCAACACTATATAGGAGAATATCACATGAATGCATTCCTTTCATCATTATAAAGTCATTCAACTCATAAGACATGCTTTGGGCCTTCAATTCCTCAATAAACCATAACCAGTCATTTTATCAAACACTTGGTGGGTGTGTAGACTAGTGTAGAACCATGCAATGTAGAGATGAAATTGTGCAAGAAAATCCAATGTAAAACCATCCATCAATACTTGGTAACACTCTAAAGCAATATACACCAAAATCTTTCATCAAATTCTATAATAGATCTTAGATTCATAGCTCAAAACATGCTAAGACAGTCACAATTTCATAAAACCCCAACATAGACCATAGTCAAATTAATAGTGAGTATGACCCATTGGTAAATCAACTTAAAATTATGTAATTTAAGTAAAAAAAAATCTTAGGCTTCATGGGTGAAAGGTACCCATGAATGAAACCCACATACCTTAGATCTTGAATTTCTTGGAATAGAGTTGGGAAAGAATGGAAGCTTGGAAGTGGGTCTTGGAATCCAAAACTTATTCTTGAGTTTTCTTGAATTTGTATTGGGGTCTTGGTGGAGTCTTTTGAGAGAACTTGAGAGTGTCTTTGAGACGAGAGTAATGAGTTTGATCTTTTAGAGAGGTTAAGATAATATTGGAAGTCTAACAAGGTCATTAGAGTAGTTACAATTTATGAAAATCTCATTAGTGAATGGATGGAAAAATTGGCATAGTGTTGCCTTACTGGAGGCTTGACCGGTGGTGTGGCACTCCACGAGCCATGTGGAGTGCCCATGGAACAAGACTTAGCCTCAAAATTTGAATTGGAACACTTGAGAAAAACTTAGCGTCGACGTCACTTTGATGTGCCACTTTCACGGATCAGGTGGTTTTACACAGACCATGTAGTGGTCCGTCCAACCACACATAGAGAAGTAAATGTGGCCAATACACCCCACACCCAAGTGCCACGAGCCGTCAGCCCTCACACGGCCCATCAAGTGTGCCCATGGCACTACACTTGGCCAAAATCTCCCCTTATGCCAACCTTGCCTCTCTTGCACACCCCTACGACCCTCCACATGGTCAGTGGCAAGTGACACAGCCCGTACCACTAGCTGTGTCACATTCCTTAGGTATAAAATGGCCATTTCCTGTACCAAGCCATCCAAATGGCTCGTCCAACACCTTTATGGTCATCAAGCTGTCCATGTGACATCACTAC
This sequence comes from Solanum clarkiae, assembly GCA_011800125.2. Taxonomy (NCBI): domain Eukaryota; kingdom Viridiplantae; phylum Streptophyta; class Magnoliopsida; order Solanales; family Solanaceae; genus Solanum; species Solanum clarkiae. The sequence goes on along the minus strand of JAABOM020079496.1, from coordinate 11,028 downwards.
AGGAGAGGGTCTCACGGAAATGGTCGTAACTCCTTCATCCGACTTCAGAATGAGGTGAAAACAAGTACGTTGTAAAGCTAACTGAAAGGGATTTTATTTGACATGTTGTGGTCCACCCAGTTTCGAGTGTGCTAAAAGTTATCTCATTTAAAGTTGACCCTTGCATGAACCAACACCCAAAACTCAACTCGTAGGTAAGTCTTGAACTTGTCTAAGTACTAGAAGTCTCCCATGAACATAATACACCCACAACCTAACCAAATGAGGCTTGAAACATGGATACATAAGAGTATGGAGTTACAGGGTGTCACAGTGTGTGTAGTTATGGGCCTCAGTGAAGTTTGAGTAGCTAGGGTCCGTAACTACCCCAATGTTTTATCTTGGGGTTTTCTTGTCTGTGTTCTTTTTCCCTATGGATATTTACTTTTTGTTGAACCGGCACATTGATGATGTTTAGATAGTATTTGTAGCATATAGTACCTATACTTGTGTCATATAACATATTTTTTGTGTTTTATTTGAGAAATGATACCCACCAAAATTTTTGAATAGTAGATAGATAACAACCATGCATGTTTAGGTGTGTGACAATGATTATTCTGACAAGTGAGGGTACATTGAGATAAAAAAAACATGATCTGAGAGTCTTTTGTTTATAAGATATGTAGTGCTATATGAGTGTGAGCTCAATTTGATAGGTTCATATGTTTTGTGCTAATTCAGAGCTTGCCCTGTTACTCTAATTTAGATTGTAGATTAATTAGATTTGGAAAGGATCTTAGGCCATTGTTATTAATAATCCACTTAGCCTAAAAATTACCAACCAAAACTGTGATATAATCCCTTGTTCCTAATGTTAGAGCCTAACATGTACCTATTCTTTGAAAACACTTAATCAACCTAGCCTTCTTAATTGTAAAATCCTGAAATCGGTCGTGGTCTTTTCTTGAACATTGTGCACCTTGACTGAGGCAAAAAGCCTAAGTTGATGGCAACTACCAAACGTGGCCTTGGTTCAAGGATGGACGTTGTGCTACTCAACACAGGCCAAAAGCGTAACGGTGTCTAGTGTAAGAATGAAACACAAAAATAAAGGGGTGAGTTAGGATTATGGAGAAAAAGGAAAAATCATGTACTAGGTGCAAGAAAAATGAGTAATTCGTAGTCGCAAGATAAAAAGCAAACTAAAGTGTAAGAACAAGGCAAAAAGTTTAAAGTGAAAACAAAGCACCCAAAAAAGCTTGAAATAGGAAAAAAGGATAATAAGATGAAAATAACAACGTTAGTAGGGCAAAAGTGTAGAAAAAATGCAGTGTCAAGGAGGTCCTTTAGTCACTATTTTCCCATAATATCATACCAAAAGCCCGCTGAGCCTACGCTACAAGCCTAGAAAGTCCTAAGGATGATCCTAGTCCAATTGGTTGAAGGTCTGAGTCATGAGTATAGGGTCAAGCCTATAGTATTAGACATTATGCATGAATATATTTTGTGAGAGTGAGTGATTTTGCATAATCCCAAGGTTAAACATGAAAACCTCATCGAGTGTCATATATGAGACTTCTTTCTATGAGGGCATTTGCATTGCTTTGTTAGCAATAGACTTGTTCAGTGATTGTGCATTATTAATAATACCTTGCTTGTCATAGTAGTGTTGTCACACACACCAGTTTGTATTGGTTTGCTAGATAGCTACTTGATCCTATTTCGAAGAGTTGGTGTGGGTGTCCGAGTCTAAGATTTGTGTGATGTATGCTATTGGGTTGAGGTCTGTGTGTTACTGTATTATCTATATAGATTCAGTCCGTTGCTTGAGGACAAGCAACAATTTTAAGTTGAGGGTGTTGACGTGCTTCCAAAATATAACACTTTTGATGCTTAAAACTTGGAATTGTATGTTCTCAATACGATGTTAGTGCATTTTATGTGTTTTTGTGTTTATGTTTGTAGGATTACAGGTTAGCCTTGATTTTAGAGAAAGTTGCAGAAGGTGTTGCATTTTTTTCTGTTATACGAGACCCTTTATGGGTCGTAGACCATTCTATATGATCATAAGGTGGTTTCATGAGGAATTTTAGTGAGGGGCTATTTTTCTGAAGTGTATTCTATGAACATACAGATGAGTCATAGAGAAGTTTATGAGTCATAGAAGATGGTTCATGTACTTAGGATCAGGGACTTTGATTTTCAGGAATTTCATCAGATGAAACCCCCTTTACGGGACGTAAACCACTTTACAAGTTGTAGAGGGGTGTCAAAGAGTTGAAGTCCAAATTTTCAGTAGCTAGTAGCTGAGTACGAGACCCCAATTACAGGCCATGGAACATAATACAGCTCATAAAGACCTTCGTATAGTGTGCCGACCAGTTTTCCTATTTTATTTAGGACTTGAATTTTTAATTATTATAACTAGTTTTTTAAGTTATATTTCACAAGTTTTTGCCTAGTACTCAATGAACTCAATATTTAGCGAGAGAAAATTGTAAGATCATATTGGAGACTCTTTGAGAATACTTGTGATTTAATTTCATCTTGAAGCTTGTGATTCATATTAAAGTTGGGTTGCTTGTTTTTAATTCTATTGTGTAATTGTTCAATCATGTCTTCTCAATTCATAATTCTTGCATCTACACATAACATGAGTAGCAAAATCCACAACTATGGTTGTGGAAACTATGAAGAACTAATAAAGGAAAATCGGATGATTATGATTCTTGGAAGGTGTATATGCAGTATTCATTAACTCTCTTCGTTTTGCATGTTTTCTAGTGGTGGACAACTTTAGAACCTGCCTAGTGTTGCTGACTGGACCAAGGTAGTAATAAAGAGGAAAAATAGATTAATTAACAGGATTCGACTGATGTGTCCTCATCTAATCAACCAAATTGAGCCAAGGGGAGGTTGTACTGAGACTAATAGGTAATGGTTAGGAATGCACACTATGGAGATAGGCCAATTCACATAGTGAAATTCACCTCTTATCTTTGACCAGAGGGCTTGGTGAACATAAATTACCATCCTGCATGCTATACATAAGAAAAAAATTAGGTTATCTGGTGATATTGGGGAATCATAGGGAACAAAACACCCTAGTTTCTTTCCATTATTGACTTCTCTCTTGTGATAGTTAGTTTAGTTGTATTTTTCATTGATTATTGAAAACCTCTCCTTTGGGGAAGTAAGTTGGTTAATTATTCGAATTGCAAATTGATGAATTCTCTTATGTTTAGGTGTTCCCCGTGGGTTCGACCCTAACCTTGGTTAGGTTCTATATCTTCACAATGACTATTGTATCCTCTTAAAAGGAGGTGTAACTTGGGCGACATCAACCTTAGACATGGATGGTACTCAGAGACTATGGCTAGTCCCTAAATGAACCACTTGGCCGCATCACATCCATTCAATCAATAAATTCCATAAAATCAGCGGAAGACTATGAAGATAAATGGGCAACCTAATTCTCAAAATAACATATTAAATAAAATGGCTAGTAGAAAGGAAACTAGCTCAACAAGTCTCAACATCAATATTCAACTCTAGTCTATGAAGCCTCTATCACTATCAAATGGTGCCAATGACAAACCCATGGCTACCTCAACTCAGAAAATATAGTTAGTCTAAAATCAAGTCTGACTCTATAAAGCTAGATGAAAATAAATTAATGATCCTCCGGAGTAAAGGAGGCTCACCAACCCTGCTGACTGCGATAGGTCATCAATGTTGCGCCTGTTGGAGATCTTTAGTACCTACCTCTATATCATAAAATGATACAGTCCAAAAGTGACATCAATACGTGGAATGTACGAGTATGTAAAATGGCTGAATGAAACAGAATCATGTAAAATAGTATAGAAATAACATCAACTCAGAATATACTCAATCAGAATGCCAAATATCTATCCAAAGCAAGAATAAAGACTAGACAAGTGATCTATAAATACCACTTAAACCTCATAACTCAACTCAACTCGATTCAATGGAACTCAACTCAACTCAACTAGATTCAAAGTACTCTAGGTGGGAACTTTCTGTGAGTTTCTCTTATTCGACAAAAATCACTTATGAGCCAGTGATTGTACTACAATCCCACTGTTGTTGCCACAACCATCCCTTTCTTTCCACATAAGTAATGCCTATGATCCACAAGGGATCTGGCCTTTAAAGTCCTCTATTGCTTTCAGGGATTTTACCTCGAGAAGGAACCTCTGATGAAATTGTTTAATCCTTTCCTATGCTTGACCGACGTAGTTAATGAGTGCGAGTTATATGTCCTCTTACTCATTTTGATTTTTGATACGCCTCCTAAGACTCTATGTTCATAAGTCTCCTCAACTCAATTAATCATCTCAATTAATTTCATAGAGACTCTCATCATCTCATTAACTCAACCTCTAAAGTCCTTTATTGCTTTCAGGGACTTTAACTCATCTCAATTAACTCAATTCTCATTTGAGAACTCAGGGACTTAGATCATTATTAAGAAGAACGCTAGAATTCAATTATGAATACTCATGATCATCAAGCTCAATTAACTCAACCTTATACTCACATCAACATGACAATCAACATACACAAGTGAAGGCTCTAGACTCCATCCCTAGGTTCATTTATGCATGCTTTCACAAAATAACATATAGGGTTGTACAATAACTCATGAAAAGTATTTGATTCCAGAAAATAAATTTATGATGATCATCAACATATGAAAATACATATAATAAATAAAATTTTCAAGATAATACTCAAGAAAGTATTTTAATAAACATGTATATGGAATCATAGACTCTGAATTCATCTATTACCATCAACGGGGCACATAGAAGAACAATCCTATGTTCTAGTTTAACCTTACATACCTGGGATGAAGGTAGAAAATCAAATTGGCACGAATCCAACTTGAATTCCTCGACTCCTCGCTCTTCTCTCTTTTATTTTAGCACTAGGTATTTTGTTTGAAGTTTTGAAAAGCTTAAGAATGGGTTAAAACCCTTTTTATACTCAAAATGACCTATTCTGGTCGTATTTTGAGAGGAGGGGTGGAAAAAGATCTGGAATGCCCTTCACGAAGTTTGAAAAAAAGTTTGCCTTGGTACACGGGGTTCGGGTTGTCCATTTTTGGGTCTTTTCGCCAAAAATTCTCCAAACAAGCCTTCTTACCTTGTAGAAAAGTTTTGGACAAAATCTAAGTGTAGGTCCACGTAAGATGTACATCGCACACTTATTCTGAAATTCGTTATTTTATCAAAAAATTATCTTTTGATCCGGTTGCTCCAAAAATCAACTGAGACCACTCGCTCACTTAATTTTTCATGCTAATCGCATATGTCACCTCGGATTTGCCGTCAAAGCATGGGAGGACGTGTTATGTACATATATCTCTTCTGGGGGTATTTTGGTAATTTTATTGGGTGTTACACTCCATCCTCAGACCAACCATCCTCGTAACCTAAATTGTCTATTTCTTTTATTGATGGAGCCATCAGAATCCCATTTGGAGGTCGTTTGGTAGGGTTTTGAAAAGAAAACTTATTTTTGCATCTTTAACTTCTCGCTAACTTGCAAACTCATACAATGCACAACCAAAACACCCTATAACAATTCCAAAGCCCCAACAAGTCATAAAATGTCTGAGATTTCTATACAGAAGCTCAAAACAACAGAAATATCATAAAGACATAGAATTGGCCCAGAGTGCCATTACTCATTCGGAACATGATATGCACAAATCAGACATGTATCCCTACCATAAATGGCGATTTAGACTCAACGAAACTATCAGATTTCAATTTCAAGGATTCTATAAGGACCCAAATTTTTGCATATCTTTAGTGATGCTTGGAATTTGGTTTCAGAAAATTCTGGGCCAAGGTGACATCTTATGAAAACCTCCACTCCTTCATTACTATCCGTTCTTATTCTAAACACTTAACTTATCATCCATTCGCTCAAACGCTTTTTGAATCCTCTTTTCGAACTCTAACTAGGGGTTTCCCATAGAACCTCCAAGCTCAATCTAAGTTCACTCTCAAGACTTCAATTTAAGCTTATTTTATTTTGTTTAAGGTTATCATGGGTCTCCTACACCATGCCAAATTCAAATGAATTTCGTTGGATAAGTTTTTCACAAGCACCGATAGAAGGGTCAAGTTAAAGGGTCATATCTTTTAGAACAAATGGAACTGGTGACCACGACCTATCAAATTAAAGGCCTTTGAATTATTCCAACGCACTTGGTTTTGCCTCATTAAGAGTTTAGATAAAGATGTTATGCCCATTGTCGTAAAGCCCTCCTGTGCTGTGTTGTCACCATTTCTCTAAGGCAAGCCACACGAGCACCCACACGAGCCGTGTAGCTTTCCACAAACCGTGTGGATGTGCCATCATAAAATCTCTTCCCAAAATCATGTTTTAAGTGTGGAATCACGTCTTGTATGCTTGTACGACCTATGTGCATGACCTTCAGCTTGAACTAATAACTTTTCAGGACTAAGTATAGGAGGGAGGGGGATGGCCAGGCTCACTAGTCGTGTGGCTAGGCGCGGGCCTCTCTTTCCATTCAAATTTTATTTAACTGAGGGGGAATGGGCAGTCACATGGACAGTGTAACTCTACACGGCTCATGGTGCCTTCTGTATTGGTGAACTTTGCCTATTTTTTTCTAAGTGTTGAAGTCAAGTTCTAAGTTCCAGAATTTTTTTCTAAGTATGGGTTTACAGGCAAGTTCACGGACCTTGAAGTGCCACACGGTCTATGAACTCTCCCTTGAAGTGGTTCCGACAAAATTTTTTATCTGATTCATTAATGGCATTTTTGTAAATTTGATTATTTCTATTGGTTTTTGGAAAATTCTTATGCTATTACATGTCCATCTAAAGACCTACCTATTTCAAACATTCAAAATCACTCTTCATATTTTAAAAACCCTCTCAAAGGCTTCCTCAAAGGAACTCTTGGATATTTCAACATTTGAGCTAGGGAACTCAAGTCTTCTTCAAATTCTTTGGGGTTTCTTCATCTTGGTGAAGATATGCGGGTTGATCCTTGATTTCTCTTCAATCAAGGACACCCAAAATTATTTTCAAGCAATTTCATGGATTTCTAGCTTACTTTAACTTAGGGTTTCGAATATTATGATTCCTAAAATTCTATTAATGCATGGGTAGTCTTTATTTGACGATTTTAATGGGATTTAAACTATCATATTTGTGTTTATGTAATTTTAAGTATGCACATCCCTTTTAAGGCTTGTTTATATATGGGTGATTATATTATGATTTTAAATGTAGATTTGATTATGTTTTCACTTGAATTTCATATTATATTATTGATTTTTGATTGAATCTTAATTACCTGTGTCATCTTCTCATTATTCATAGCATATGCATTCATGTACATGGGTTATTATGGAAATTATGAAGTGGGTTAAACCCAATTTTGTTATATGATATGGTTTTGATAAGATATTGATTATGACAAGAATGTGATCACATACATGTATATGATTTTATCTCTTTGACTATTTTGGGTCCTTGCACTATTTTGTATATGAATGGGCTATTGCTACGCATGAACATTATGACTATGAAAGTATGGTTTTAGCATTTGAGCCTAAGTATGAATTATTACGAATAATATTTGGATTTTGGCCCAATTGTGCATTTAAATGTTTTGGCAAGACTTATATCTCTTTGAAAGCATGTATAACTACGTATAATAATAATATTCTTGTGGGATGACGACTTAGCACCGATGGAAGGAGGGTTCCCTCTCTTTCCTTGAACTATGTGCGTAGTATAGGTTCCTTTCCGAAATGGGGGTGCCCGTAAGGAAAGTTGCCTCCAAAATGGGATTGCTCGTAAGGATAAGAAACTATGTGATATGATATACTATGTGTGAAAGTCCTATATGAAATGGGGGTGCCCGTAAGGAAGGTTGCTTCATACAAAATAGGTGTTCCTGTAAGGTGAAGTATGGTTTACCTTTGGTAAGTAGACCATCTTTCTACCGATGAGAGGATTTCATCGGGATTCCAAGTAATAGCTCTCTTGGTCTTATTTATTTCAGTTGAGATCACATCCACAATATATATATGTGCATCATATGCACTTCATGCACCATGAATTTTCATAGAATCTTGTTATATTACATTTTTTGATATTTGATTCTTTCTATATTATGTGCCTTTGTCATCTAACATTGATATGCAAGTTTTTGGTAAGTTCATGCATTGCATTCCCTATACTTAGTACATTTAAACATACCAAACTATACTCTTGCCTACATGATGTCACCATGTAGGGATCGAGGACCTTGATCATCCACCGTTTGACACTTAGTTCGGATTCCAAGTTTGTTTGTAGTGGTGAGTCCTATCTTCCAAGGATGATCCACCATCTATCAACCTATGCTGCTTTCGTTTCTTTATGTATTTGAGGGTGAGCCCGAGGAATGTCTTGGCCCCGACCTATCTATGTAGAGGCATTGTTGGACACCTTGTAAACCTCTTTACGTTATATGTTATGTATTGGTTATCCTTGACTATCAACATCTGAGATGGTTATGTGACTTATGGTTTGGTTATAAGTTTTGATGGAAAGATCCTAAGTCCCGAATTGCCCCTATAGCGTGAGTCATACGTTCCCACCCATTAGTCTTTATGTGCTATGTGCTATGTGAACTCATGTCAATCCCTTTCCTTATGATATCTCTATAGTGTGAGTCCTACTTTCCGTCCCTTAGAACTATGTGTTGATCATTGAATGCACTTCCGAACCGATGATGCAAATTTTGGTCTATTGAGGCTTGTTTGGGGACTCTAGGGATCCCATTCGCCGTGTCACATCTAGGCCCTAGATCCAGGTCATGACAGCTTCCTTGACCTGGTTCTTGATAATGCTCGTTAGAACTAGTTAAAACTCAAAATATGAAAACTGCCCTCAGAAACTTCAAAAATTATAACAAGACCACTTCTAACATTAGTTTCACCATCCGGAACCATTGGAAGTGTCAAAATTTTGATTAGAGATTTGAACTACAAATGCTGACCAAAGTCAAACTTTGGCTCCAAAATTTACTAAAATTGCAACTTTGAGTCCAAAACCTTCATTTTAACTCCAAATTCAGTTCCGTCAGTTATCCTGGATAAATTCTGCATTTTGGAACTAATGGAATAGATGGATTTTCATTTCAACACCCGAAAGTCATACTGGTAAAAAAAACTCACTTTTCAATAACTTAAGCTTTCAAAAATGTCAAAACTAATATTTTTCACTTTTAAGAGATAAGATCTTAGTTCCAACACCACAGATAGTTATAGGTCCATAGAAACTTATAAAAGGGCAAAATAATAATTTTCATAGATAAACTAAAAAATGATCAGCAAGGTTATTAGACCTATGGTATATGAAAACCTAAAGAAGAAAAGATCTTTACAAAGATTTACTTACTTAATTGCCTCTTGTTTTCTGCTACAATCAATAGTTTATCATCTCTATTTCCTCATTTAACAAAATCTCAACGATAGTTTTATTTTTGTGTTGACTGGTTTTTTTAGTGTTTTGATAATGGCGCGGGGAGAAATACCATCAGACAATGTATGGTTGCATAATTTAGCCCCTGATGTTCCAGATCTATGGGGTAGTTGATAGTGTGACGACATATCACTCTATAGGATTCAACTTTATCCATTTCAGAAACATGATTCTAAGGAGTTTAAATTGGTTTGTGTTTTTAATTTTTTGTTTCTTCATTGTTTGATTCTATCTTGTGATTCCTATTCACCAAGAGAGTCCTAGCCTTTCTCTCATTCAAAATAATAAATAATAAGAAAACCATTTCAATGATATTTGCGACAAAATAAGTAGATGCGTAGAAATAAAAATAGATATGGTGAAATAAAATAGAAAGAAAAGATTCATAATTTTTCATCTTACTTGTTATCAAATGATTGAATTACAAACGATGAAATATACCGCTTTGGATCGAATGTGATGAATAAGTAGAAATTCAACGTATCAAAAATAATTGTTGTTCTCATAAATCTGAAACTAGTGAGTCAGCACAAATTAATATGGGATACACGTGCAACACATGTGTCTAAAAACTAGTAGAAAAAAAATTAAATGAGAGGATTAAATTTGTTCACTTAGCGATATAACTAAAGTAGATGCGACTACCTATAACTTTGGATTCAAAAAAGTCCTATATTTTCAACTGGCACCTAATGTTCTTTGCCTATAAGATATGAAAACCTAAAGAAGTAAACATCATTTATAAAGATTTACTGAATTACCTGTTATTCTCCACTGCAATGAATAGTTTATAGTGTCTATTTCCTCTTTTAACCAAATCTCAATGATAATTTTATTTTTCTATTGACTAGTTTTTTAGGGTTATGATAATTGCACTGGGAGAAATACCATCAAACAATCTATAGTTGGGTAATTTATCCCTGATGTTCTGAAAAAATGGGCCACTTGATAGTGTGACCACATACTCCTCTATCAGATTCAGCTTTATCCATTTTAGAAACATAAATGATTCTAAGGTGTCTAAATTTGCAGTTCAACGATTCTTCTTTCACGAAATTCCTCTCTAGATTAAGTTTCCAATGCCAGTTTGAATTTTTATTTTTTTGTTTCTTCACTGTTTGATTCCATCTTGTTATTCCTATTCACCAACAGAAAGTCCCTGCCTTCCTCTCATAAAATATAATAATAAAAAATATTTTAATGATATTTGCGATAAAATATATTGTAATGACCTGGACATTGTATGACTTCTTCGGAGCTTGAAAATGTCGGTTTTGGCAAAATTTGGACCAAGTATCACCTCAAGGGAGACTTAACGGTCCTTGTGAGGTCACACGGCCCGTGTGGCTCCAATGAGGTGATAGTTGGCCTTAATTTTGGGTGTATGGCCTTGGCATAGAGTTTCAACCTAAGTCATATTACACTTGGACCCCACACGGGCCATGTGACACTTCAAGGACCGTGTGGAGGGCCGTGTGAATGGCCTTGAGCTTGAAACACC